>JAAWXA010000004.1:9664487-9686069 GCA_038090715.1 Florisuga fusca | reverse complement strand
CTCACCCCCTCCCCCGAGGCGGCCGCCGGTTGCCGGGGTGATCGCCCTCTTAAAGGGACCGCTGACCCCTTAAAGGCCCCGGTGAGGCCTGGGCAGGGGGTAGGAGGGGGCGGATATGGCCGGGCACGGTGGCGGGGAAAGGACCGGGGAATCCTTGCGGGAGGCCGCGGGGGAGTGATGGCGCCTTGTGGTTCCCCCGGCAGGTACGGGCCCGGGATGGCGGCCCGGGGCCCGGAGGGGAGGGCTCACTGTGTCTGCATGGTGTCGGACTTCTTCTACCCCAACATGGGGGGCGTGGAGAGCCACGTGTACCAGCTGTCGCAGTGCCTCATCGAGCGGGGCCACAAGGTCCTGGTGGTCACCCACGCCTACGGCCACCGGAAAGGCATCCGCTACCTCACCAACGGGCTGAAAGTGTACTACTTGCCCCTGAAGGTAATGTACAACCAGTCCACGGCCACGACGCTCTTCCACAGCCTGCCCCTGCTCAGGTACATATTTGTGCGGGAGAGGGTCACCATCGTCCACGCCCATAGCTCGTTCTCCGCCATGGCCCACGACGCCCTCTTCCACGCCAAGACCATGGGGCTGCGGACAGTGTTCACGGACCACTCCCTCTTTGGGTTTGCGGATGTCAGCTCGGTGCTTACCAACAAACTTCTGACCGTGTCCCTCTGTGATACGAACCACATCGTCTGTGTCTCCTACACAAGTAAGGAGAACACGGTGCTGAGAGCAGCTTTGGACCCTCGGATAGTCTCTGTCATCCCCAATGCTGTCGATCCCACCGACTTCACTCCAGACCCGTCAAGGAGGGATGACAGTACGATAACAATTGTTGTTGTCAGTAGACTTGTTTACAGAAAAGGTAATGGGGGCTAAAATGTAAGTTTGTTTTGATTATTTTTTCCATTAGGGTATGGTAAGAAAGGGCTTGGTCAGATGCCTCATATCTGTGGTATGGATTGGATTTTAAATGGGAGTTGTAAGGTGACATTTCTGAGCTTTTGTGCCTGTGTTTGAGAAGAAGTGTACGTTTTAGTTTGCAGCTGTTGCATTCAGAGGTGTATTCCTTTAGTAATATTGAAGGTACTGAAAATGGAAATTTGTAAAATGAAAAGTTTGTCATATATTTGGGATATGATTTGGGCCCTAATCTATATATTCTGATCAAAATGTTGCAATTGTTTTTCATTTAATCAAACAGCAGCAATCTGAGCAAGCATTTTCCATATTTGTCTCTTTAATAGTTCACAAGTTGTCTCTCAGAATTTTATGTTCAGCAGTGTAACTATCTTCTAGAGACATCCTTCTTCTCTTGAATGGAGTTATAGCAGTAGGTTACATCATGGTAAGTTCTTAAAATCAAATACAATAACAACTTGCTTGCCCTCAATTTTGTACTCGCAGGTATAGATTTGCTTACTGGTATAATTCCTGAACTCTGCCAGAAATATCCAGAATTACATTTCTTAGTTGGAGGAGAAGGACCCAAACGAATCATACTGGAAGAAGTCCGGGAAAGATACCAACTACATGACAGGTTTGTTCTGTGCATTTCTGTGTCTTTCATTGTACTTCAGAGGTGGGGAAAACAACAGGAACACTCTTTGTGCCTGCCCCCCTCCCCTAAACAAACCCAAACCACAAAAACTTGAGGCTGAAGAAGATGAGAGCTATGGACAGCAAGACAGATAGATCAGATTCTTAACTGAAGACTTACAGTGTTGGTCTTTGATCCACTTCTGCAATTTCTAGTAATAAACTCTCTCTGAACCTTCACTCAAGTCAGAGAAGAGGTGACTTACACATAAATCTGTCATATTCCTCTCTGAAAATGTGATGCTTTGATCACATACTACCATATGGCATAAGGTGTTAGACATCTAGTTGGTGTCAGTGCTGCTTGTGAGGATGACTACAAATAATTTATTTTATTATTTCAGTGTGAAACTCTGCAGGGTAGTGCTTATCTAGTGTATGTTCTTTTGGTACTACAAAGGTGTTGCTTTGGTGCTACCAGGTTACCGAAATGTTGCCATTATGCAGATGTATTTATATATTTGTTTCCACTTCTGTTGTTTTTCAAAGTCAGCTTTATACATCAAGGGTGAGGTTCTTAGTTTTCCATTTCCTTGTATCTGTTTTCTGTTGCTTGCTCTGTACCTCGGTCAGTGAGTCCTCTGGATGGACAATAAAATTTGGGTCATTCTTATTGTGCCATTTTCTGTTTCTTAGTATCTCTGCAAAATAATAGATCCTGATCATTGTATCTTTCATAATTTTTTGTTGTTGTTGTTCCCTTCCTACGACTTAGAGATTGATGAGACCTGAAGATTCAGATAATAGATCTAAACAAAGAAAGGATGAGAAATCTAAATCATTAGCTGCAGGAAGGTGTATGCTCTTACAGAATTAGAGAGCTCTTAAGCAATGTTTTGAGGGCAGTTGCCATTAAAACAGAGCAAGTTCCCCCAAAAATTTTTCAGAAGTTTCTTTTAGTGTGAAAATGAGAAGCTGCATATTGTATTTTTTTCATTGATGGAAAAATTTAGAGAAAACCCCACAAACATGTCTGTTCCTTCTCTCACTAAATAAGTGTGAACCATTGGCACATCTTTCAGAACATGTGTAATGTAATACAGGACTATTACAGTGGAAATCTAGTGTATCTGTTTGGTTTTGGTTTTGTTGTTTGTTTTTTCCTTACATGCAGGGTACGTCTCCTAGGAGCCTTGGAACACCAGGATGTTAGAAACGTTCTAGTTCAGGGGCACATTTTTCTCAACACTTCCCTCACTGAGGCCTTTTGTATGGCAATTGTAGAAGCAGCAAGCTGTGGTTTACAGGTAAAAAAATTAAAAATGCAACATCTCAACTGTGTAGAAAGTATGTGTCCAATTTAAACAAAGTTCATGATTAAGTAATATGTGATTATAACGTTTGATTTCATCTGAGGCACTGTCTTTACCAAGGCGAGCAAATATTATCCACATTGAAAGATCACTTGGAAGCTGAGGCAGAGGGGTTAACAGACACTGTTTAAGCCCCCAGAAGACACTTGTTTAGAATTGGGAATAACATGTAGACCTGCTAACTCTCAGTTCTTTGGACTAACCAGGCTGCCTCTCCAAAACACTGTTTGTGGGTGTGCCCTTTACAGAGTTTTGTGGCAGCTGATGTTTGCAAAGGTTCACTTTTATGCTGCTTTAAGAGGTGCAGAAAAATGGCTCATGAGCATGGGTTAACTTTGGTTAGTCAGGCATACTGAGTTACCAGACTAAACTATTGAATTAGAGCTGATTTCTTCCTGCACCTAGAACTGACATTTGTTTTCTTATGTTAACTGAGGATCTATTTGCCTTGCTACGTAGGGACTCCAGATAAAAGGGAGAGAGAAGGCAACTTCTTGGCTTCAGTGGTTACTAAGAAATGTAACTTTTTGACCAATTTGCAACTCATGTTTTCAACTCTAGGAAAGAACTGAGGTTCTCACGTTAAAATCTTCAAAAATACAGACTAATGAGAGCATCTAATATACAAGAAGTATAGAAAATGTGAAGGACTTTTTTCACATCCAGTATCTTTTGATAATTAATACCTAGTTGTGGCAGTTACTCCCCTCTCGTATGTTTTCCTCTCAATAGGTTGGGAAGTTCTGTGGTTTTTGTATTGTTGCCTACTGTTTAGGCCTGTGTATGAGTATTAGTGGATTCTGATTTCCTTTAAAAATAATTCAAATTAAAATTACTGAACTTCTAAAGAAATTCCTGTGAATGTTCAGTAGCACAGAAAGAATCAAATGAAGATGGATGTGGTAAAATTGTTCCCTGCAGGTAGAGGTTAGTTTTTGTGAGGGATTATGGAAAGTCCAAAATTTGATTATACAGATTTAATTGTGTACTCTGACAAACACCTTTAGAAAAGATGTCTCACAAACCTGTCATTAGATCAAGCCTTCTGTCTTAACATGCTACCAAAGAATCATTCTGAGCATTGCTAAAGGTGATCTGCTTTGCTAGGTCTTTTCTAGGACCTTGAATTTTAGTTGGCATACAGGTAAAATTCCCAAAGCATGATATTGGTTCTTCTGGGAACCACTAATTTTATTGAATAAAACCCCAAAACAATGCAGTATTTTTTTTGTACAATACAGTACAATAGCATTGCCATCACTATTTTATTGTTATGCATCATGTGTGCTGTTTCTTTTCTTTTGTTCTAAGGTGGTGAGTACAAGAGTCGGTGGGATTCCTGAGGTGCTTCCGGATAATCTCATTATTTTGTGTGAACCCTCTGTGAAATCTTTGTGTGATGGATTAGAAAAAGCTATTGCCCAGCTCAGATCAGGAACACTACCATCTCCAGACACTGTTCATAACAAAGTAAAGACATTTTATACATGGAGGAATGTAGCAGAGAGAACTGAGAAAGTATGTATAATTACTTCTTTCAAATTCTCTTGAAAGCACATTTCTGAAACATCTGCTTCTTTGAAACATTACCCTATACATTTTCTACGTGTTCTCTCAGTGTATTTTTGGTGTTTCCTATAAAACAAGCATCATCTTAAAAGGTTGAGAAAGTGGGTTTTTTGCCAAATACATCCCTAGATGTGGTGGTATTTTCTATTTGCATTTTTTTCCTATACCATAACTGCTGATTCTGAATAATGTAACTGTTCTGAAGAAGAGCCTAGATATTTAGTTACATTTCTATCCATATATTTTTCCAATCTTTGCATGAAGTAACTCTTCTGGCATAACTGGAAAACACAGTGTATAAGATGTATGAAAAAGAAGACACAAAGTTCATGATGAAGTTTTGCCTCCCAGGTGCTAGCAAGCGGTTTAAAATTTTAAGAGGTAGTTTAATGCTGGTCGGCTAACCATAGCTGAAATTACATAAGCTAAGTTTGTAATGAAAATAAACTACCATTGTATTACAATTAAAATACAGTTCTGAAATTGTATTTTAAAATTAGAACTGCCTTCAGCATAAAAACTCTGCTGGTACTGAAGAATGTAACTGCGATGTTATAAACGCCTGTGGAGATCTGTTGCTTCTTACTCCAGCTCCTGTGTTTTAGGCAAGAGAGTAGCTGAATCACAAGCCTGTTAATTACACCATAGTGTACTTAGATATGTATCTCTTAAGTCTCCTTGAACTATCATGTACAACCAGTTTATTTTATTGTTTTCAAGTACAATTGGTTTTATGAGTTTTGTAACCACAAACAACATTTCAATTGCAAAGTTTTTATAGAAGTTAGTCTAGATTTCAGTTTCCATTGTAGCCCTTTCTTAAGAAATAAAACAAGCTTGGAGAAGGAAAACATTAGTATAATCGGAAGAAGTACACATGGAACTAATGTTGTACAAAAGACAGTTGTTTGTTATCTCATTGTTAAGTTATCAGTAGGATGAAGTCTGTATTGTTTTAAAGGAAACAACAGTGTCCTTTAAGCCTCTTTTGTTTTTTGTGTGGTGGGTATTTTTGTTTCTGTCCTATGAAACACAAAAACTTGATTATTACTTTCTTTTTTTAGTGGTTGTGGTTAATATATATATTAAGTCCCTAGTGGCATGTATTTGCTTTTCATATTCATTGAATTTTAAGAATTTTACTGAGAATTGCTAGTGTTTCTCTAAGTAACAGGAAGAACCCTGTTACCATTTGCTCCATTGCTCAAATAGACTTGGAAGATTGCCAGCTCATCTATGAATTCATGTCTTTGTGTTTAGTAATTGCATGTTCAGACACTTTTCTTATGACTGGTGAGAATATGTGATTAGAACCTATTCAATTAATTAAAATAACCCAACCCTCTCTACAAAACATTAATGAGACAAATTATGCAGCCTTCCTGTTTAATGAAATACTTTTGAGGCCTGTCAAAAATATAAACTATTTCTTTTCCTTTTTTACCTTAAACAAATCAATGAATTTTCTAGAAAAGTGTTAATGAATCAACATTTCTGATCTGCAAGGCTTTTATTTGGTAATATTTGTTGCATCTAGTAGTCAGGAGTAGATAATTTATTTTTCACACTGACAACAAATACCGCGTTATTTTTTAAGGCAGAAGCAATGTATATTTAAGACCTCACTCTCTGTCTCTTTTCCTTTTAGGTGTATGACAGGGTTGCAGATGAAGTGGTTTTACCAATGGACGAGCGACTTACCAGGCTCATGTCTCATTGTGGCCCAGTGACTGGGTGTATTTTTTCTCTCTTTGCTGTTCTGAACTTCCTTTTCTTGGTGTTTCTGAGGTGGATGACTCCAGATTCCATTATTGATGTTGCAATAGATGCCACAGGACCTGAAGGTGCATGGACTAAACAGTATTTTTTGGGGAAAAAAGGAAGAGTTAAAGAAGGACTTCCAAGCTCCTAAAACACTCAAAGAGAGAGGAAAGAACTTGTCAGTCTACTAAAGGTTTTAATGCTCGCTGGTGGAGACACTGGAAATTATTCAGTTTCTTTCTGAAGTTCTTGGAAAGAAACTTGGTTACATATGCTACCTCAAGTTAGGATAATGTTTTAATTTAGTTGTGGACTCGTGCAAATTTTTGAACCTCTTTTTTGTACTTACAACTGAGAGAACATGGGGTTTTATATGTGTCAAAAGCCTTTGAGGCAAAAATTGATTTTTCTCAACAACTTGAATAACACAGAAAGTGACTGTAAACTTTAGTGGCATTTGGGAAAGCAAAACACAAAGATTATTAACATGCAGTAGTCCCTGCTAAATCCTGAGTATTTATGTGTTTTTAATTTTGAGAATTACTTAAAAATATTCAATTAAAAACCTAACAAAACCTACCTTGTCTCTCCTAAGATGAAAATGTCGCTTGAAATTAGTCAGGAAGTCCATTACCATGGAAATTTAAGAGCCTTAGTTCTGGTAGCTGTGTCCCAGTGACAAGTGTTTTGCCTCCATAATGTTATTATTTTGAAGTTCTACTCTAGTCAAAATTGGATCATCTTGTTGCTAAATCAAAACACTGTAATGAATTTTTGATATTTTCAGAGGTGCTAAATTTGTCTTGTTCACTTACATGTGTGAAAATGATGTCAAGCTTAAAAGTGGTTGTGTGTTTTTTTTTTTTTAAGTATTTATGTGAAGCAATCATGATGTTTAGAGATAATGCAGCCTGCAGAAACAGGAAAACTTACCAAGCAGGCAGTGCCAAAGTGGGAAGGAACTCGTGTGTGTGCACACGTGGGGGAGAGCGAGCAAAAGTAATCTCTGAAGGGCTTAATAAGCCCCATCGTGCTCCCTTGCTCTCCCTTTCCCTCTCTTGTCCCCCTCCATTTTTCTCTTTTTCCTTCCCCTTACTTACGGCCTCTCACTCCATCTCTGGGAGTGGCAGTGTTCAGTGTGTGTGATTTTGCTGAATCCTCATCAGAAGCACTGTCAGGAAGGTTCTGCAAGTGAAATCCTGGGAAGATATCCCTGGAATGGAAATAACCAATAGGCGTGCTTTTTGTGAATGGGAAAGAAAAAGAAAAGAAAAAAAAGAAGTGTCTCTTTGCAATAGGGGAGAGTAGGCATTTATCTTGTATGTTTCAACCACCTCTGGAAACACCCCCTGCCTAACACACTGGTTTAACTTCTTTTTCAAACATCACAGGAGCCTAAAAGTATTTTTATTTTATGATTCTTGAGTATTATGTAGTGTTGGAAATTGTATTAAACCTGTGCAATATGAAATCACTGTTCAGACCTTTGAAAGGCAGTATTTAATAATCACTCGTCTCAGTATCATGGGGTTTTTTGTGTAGGGATTTAGTTAGCCTAACGTCTGACATTTTATAATTTCATTGAATGCATTTTCAAGAAACACAGAAATGAAATGCCATATACTTAGTCTATTTTCTTCTACTAGAATTTTTATCCTTTGATATGTAACATACAATATGAATTTTTTAAACTCCACTTTAAAAGTGGAGATCAGTTGAAATGGTGCCACAGATTATGGGTAAATGGGTGGAATTATGATAACATTTTACTTTTCATATTTATTATTTTTAAAAAAAGACCTTAATTTTATAACAACTTTTTAAACATACTGATTATCATTCCAGGAAAACATGTTATATATTATACTTAATAATTCTTTGATTCTGGTTTATTTCATTTTGGTTTACTGCAATACCTACAAACAAAAATCTGATTTTCAACAGGAACATGTGGGTCTATAGAAAGTATTTCTTTTGTGAAATATTATGTATTTGCAAATAACATAACAAAACCTTGGTTTAGTCTTCTTTAAAGGATGAATTTACAGTTTATCTAAAAGTTTGTTTACTTCTCCATAAAGAATGGATATTTTCATTAATATGTGGGAACATAAAGTTAGAAAGTGCAGGCATACAGTCTGTATTGCTGCCTTCCATCAATGATAGTGGGGCTTCTGATGAGAAACATTATTAAGAAACTTGCTGCCCAAACTGTTACAAAAATTTAATCCGTACCTGTTTTAATTACAAATAATGCAGTTTCTCAAGTAATGTGACTTATATTACATGTAACTCTTTGCAGGACTGTTTCACTTACTCGCCTTTAACGCTGGAGTAAGGGATGATGTCACTCAGTCACCGTTTTAAGGAGCATCAGTGGGTGCAATGGAAAAGTTTAAAATGCTAACAAGAAAAAAAAAAAGCAGAGAATGAGTGTATTTTATGAATATGTATTTAGAAATAAAATAACTGTTTAAAAATCTAAAATACTTCAGTTTTGCTTGTGGGTTGCATTTGATCACTGTGAAATACTAAGGAAATACTACCTTCTGTGTGGAGGGGGAGGGAACATCTAAAAGCCTTCTACATAGAAATTCCTCCTCTTTCCTGGAAGGGACCATATTTCTGCAATGAAATTCCATCCCACAGGCACAAAGAGAGATTGTTTTTCCAATACATCATATGCAGACACTGTGAAGTAAGGATGTATAGACAGCATGTTGAGAATTGTGTGTCAAACAAGTATCAAGTGAAATAGGAATGTAAGGGGCATCTTTTGGATTGTGTTCTAGGGGTGTGGATAGATCTGTAAGAAGGTAAATACACTCTAAAGTACTTTCTTTTGTGGTGATGTTTTCCTGCATCTTTTGAAATAAACCTTTTATTTTCCCCTTTTGATACTTATTTCTCTTCACTTGTTCTTTTTTTCATATATGCTTAGGCTTTTAAACAAATAATTGTAGAAGTGCATCTTTTAGATGATCCAGTAAAATATAGACTTTATGTAAACAGATACATGAACAATCAATCTCAAAATCAAAGGATTTTGCAGACTTCTTTTAAATTAAAAAAATATAAACATTTTTCAATGTTTTATTTACTGTCATTAAACATTGCATTTGCTCTGCATCTTTTATGACACTCATTAGTACATTGGCTTCCACAATTTTTCCCAATTATTTAGTTGGAAAAATGTAGGTATTTTTTGTTAATGGAACACAACAAGGCCAAATGTGTTCATAGATCTAAATTTACTAAAATAATGCATTTTTTCATGCAAGCTTAACAAATACCTTGGATTGTTTTCAGATTCTGACTTCCTTCAACACTGGCCTGACTTTTGGAGATGTTTGTGCAGTATTCACTGAACAGTAACCCCGCATAAGCTGGTTGTCCAGTACAAGATAGTTCTTTAAGCTGGTTGTTTTACTGGGAGGGACTGGTGGCATAGAGCTAGGGGAGGAGTTGTCCCCTGCCAGCACAGGTGTTGGAGGCAGACAGGGGAAAATTAATTTCCTGCTGAAATAGACTTCATTCCTGCTCAGGCAGCAGCAGGAGTTGTGATAACCAGCCCCCAGGCTGTGTGATGGGTGGCAGGTAGGTGAGATGAATCCCACATCTGCTTGTGTGAGAGCAAGCAGTGAGTTGCTCTATACATCCATTTTTCAAAGCTGGAGTGTTGTAAATGTGCTGACCTAAGGGTACAAATGAAGCAAGGCTTGTATGGGAAGTAGTGTCATTTGTTAGATCACAATGATAAAAAAGAAATAGCTGAGCTCTTCAATACATCTTTTATATTATTTCTTCCCATTGAGATAAAGGCTTTATACTTTTTGGGGGGCCCTAGAAGTCTTATTTTGACTGAATAGATTTGATATTCAAACTGTCAACCATATATACTAGAAATACACTGCTGTAACTCAACCAGTATCTAGCATAACAATACACCACTATCTCTATTTCTTTGAAGATGAGCCCTCTAATCTTTATTTCCTTGCCAAATTCTTCAGGTCGCAGCTGACATTTCTCAGTGTTGGCTGAAGTTAAGGTGGTTTATAGTGAAAATCATTTTGTCTTCTAAGCTGTATTGCCTTCTGTGCTTATTCCTTGCATGTTCATAAGTTAAGGGTATTCAAACATTAGCTTTTCCTTTGTACTATCTATGTTCTGATACCTCCATTATGTTGCTCACCTTCCTTTCGTTTCAGAAATAGCAGTTGTTTATGAGTGATCACACCAGATCCTGATAAAGCTTACCAGATTACCACCTTCAATGGTACTAATATTTCTCAACTCCGCTATTCAGCCATCTCCCCACAGAATATTTTTATTATTATGTTTTTTATCCACCTCATTGATTTTCTTAGTGTTCTTGTACACCAAAAACAGATTAAGAGATTACATGAGCTTTTCTCAAATCACTCCACCATTTAACTAGAAATCCAGGAGAGTGATTTTGCTACTAGACAAATGGAACTGGTCCTTCACGTTCCTCTCTCCTTTCAAGTGGTTGAATTTCCACTCACCAGGTGGAGAGCTCTTCAGCACTACTGGAATTTCACCTCCCTTTAGAGATAAGGAAATCTGATCTCCAGTTTCTTGTGTTTTTTCTGAGGGTTATGAACTTGGACAATTCTACCTACTATCTGATAGGTTTATTGTGAAAAGCGGTCTGCTTTCCTTTTTTTTTTTCTCTTAAAAGGTGCTGTTCCTTCTTCCTTAAATCCTATTGAGTGTCAATTTTGTAGATCCTACATGAGACAGACTAATCCATCATTCACTCCTTCTGCTATTCAGGAGGCTTCAGGAGGAGCATTTTAATTATCTTATTTTTTTTCCAGGGCTAACTGATCATGCCTTTTGTGGTCCACATCTGTTTGCTAATTTCTCAAATTATTTCCCAATTGAGGAAACCTAACTGCTTTTTTCTTCCAGCGTAATCTGTGTTTTCAGCTGTCTTGTCCTGTGGCAGACAGTATTAAAGTAACTAAATTTAGTCAATTTTCCTCTTGGATACATAGGGCTAGGGTTAGGGTTAGTGTAAGGGTTAGGGTTAGTGTTTGGTTTAGGGTAGGGTTAGGGTTAGGTGTGGGGTTAGGGTTTAGTGCTAGGATTAGATTTATGGCTAGGATTTGCATTAGTTTAGGTTTAGGCATAATTTTAGGGTTAGGGTTCAGTTTCTGTCTAGGCATATTATATTACTGTTTAAAGAAGCTTATACATAATACGTAAGGCTTTATGTTATTGGTAAAAATGCATTATCTTTGTTAAGAATTTTAGAATAAATTGGTTGAAATATAAAATAAAACAATAGCTTTATAAAATAAAATAGCTTTATAAAATAAAACAAAATAGCTTCTGGGATTTTTCAGTCTGTCAGCATATATTTATTTAGCATTGGACTGCACCTGTGAGGGCAGATTACTCGAGACAGTAAGGTGCTAATCTAGCTGTGCTGTTGCAAAAGATGGTAAATTGCATCTGTAACTTCCAGGGAAAAAAATTGCTCTAAAATTTCTTTCTCCAGAGCCACCATCATCCTGCTCTTTGCCTTAGCAGGTGTGTAAATTGTAGAGTAAGAGACCCAGGGGAAGGAGGGAGTTCAGAGAAAAATAAATCTCCCCCCTGCTTCGTATATAGGAATGTTGGGAAGGAAAAATTTAAACGTAAATAAAATGGATTATCTACAGAGAATGAATCTAGTACATGCAGAAAAAATAGCGTGTTCCCTATAGAAGCTTTGTGCCTTGACGAAGGTTAAAGGGCACTTAAAGAAGGGGCACATCGTTGTTTTCAAACACTGACCTTTTTGAGCAATGATGGATAATCTAAAAATATTTCCATTCTTTCAAAGCAGTAAGATGCTGTTTGCAAGAGATATTAATGGATGCTATTTTTTATCCCTGAGTGATGGAAAATACCACTGTGGTATTACATGTTTCTGATTAGGCACTTTCCATGTATTTTTTCCCCTCCTAGAACTTTGACTTCTTAGCCCTGGCTTTGAAAAAAAGCGGATTTATGTCAGATTCTTTCATGATTAGTTTTCTTTGATATGTTCGTCTTTGTTCTGTATCTGAGTACCAGCAAGGCCTGTTACCAAGACAGGAAAGACAGAAAAGTATTCCTCCTGCAGTATCTTTGAGCAATTTTACCTTTACCTATACAGGCTTTGTAAATGGAAGTGAATGAAACATCAAAAAATATGATGTGGATGTATAAGCTTTCAGGTGGTATGGAGAACATCAATCTGAAAATCTATTCTAATTAATGTGAGCTAACAAAATACTCTCTTTTTATTTTCTGTATGGCATGGGATATTCAAATTAGCTTATCTTTCATACTGTTATTTAGTATCAAATAGCCCATACTAAATAAAACCAGAATGTATTTTGGGCAACTGAGGAACAGGAGGTTCTGGAGGGTTTAAAATAGATGACATACAATACCAAGAATAGCCCTGGGCAACTTTGCCAACCTGTGAAACTGTTCAAAGAGCAAAACAAAATGGAGAGCAGTTCTATACTCCAAGCTTTCACTAACATTTACTTTGCCATTTTTGCTTTGTTTTGCTTCAAGCTTTTAATTAAGATTTCCTTGGCTTTGCTGACCCATTTCTATATTGTTAAAGGCAACAGAAAGGAGGCTGCCAGGATAGCAGAAGAAATCTATGGAATAGTCCCAGGTAAAGTAAAAATATCAACACTCTAAATTTGTATTTGCTACATTTATGTAACCTGAGGATTTAAATCACTGAGTTGCCGTGAAATGAGGAATCTGCTGCTAAATGCATGAGTGAATGTTTGAACCTGAAGTGCCTTCCATTTCTGAGGTCTTTGCAGCACCAGCATGTGCTGGCATGGTTTAGGTGTGCAAAATATGAGACTCCCCACATTTACCCAGCTAGAACAAGGACAATGATTGCTCAAGATTGTTCTCAGAAGCTAGGCATTCTTTAGCTGGGGTTACAGATGGTTTTGCTAAGTAGCCCCTCCTTACTGCTAGAGAATGTTTAGTGAAAAGTTTTAGCATGTTGATTTTCTGAGAGAAAAGAGGATACAAATAATGATTTGAGTAATCCAAGCAAAGAACCCCTAATTCGTTAAATCAAATTATAGAGATGAATACAGTTAAAATTATTCTGAAAAAATGATGGCATGGTAATATATTGTATTTACTAGGCTATTTAGTATGCTGTTTTTTTTTGGGGTTTTTTTGTTGTTGTTGTTTTTTTTGGTGGGTTTTTCTTTTTTCTTTTCTTTTTTCCTTTTTCCTTTTCTCTTTTTTTCACTTTTACTTTTTCTTTTCTCTTTTCTAGTTTCTATTTTCTCTTTTCTCTTTTTTCCTTTTTCTTTTTCTTTTCTCTTTTCTCTTTTTACTTTTTTCCTTTTACTTTTTTTCTTTTTTCCTTTTTCTTTTTTCCTTTTTCTTTTTTCCTTTTTCTTTTTTCCTTTTTCTTTTCTCTTTTTTCTTTTCTCTTTCCTCTTTTCTCTTTTTTCCTTTTTCTTTTTTCTTTCCCTTTCTCTTTCCCTTTCTCTTTCCTTTTCTCTTTCCCTTTCTCTTTCCCTTTCTTTTTCTCCTTTCCTAAGTGATTTTACTCCTCCATACCACTAGCATAATAACAAGTAGACATCAGTTTGCATGCCCAGTAATTCCACTAATTAAAATGACACATTCTTTTAAATATACTACTCATGAAGGTTTCCTTTCCTACTTGAAGATTCTTACCAGCATTGTGACATCAGAGAGCTTTGTGACTCATTGCTTGGGCACTTGCTTGGCGATGAACTGGGCTGCCGTGAATAGACACATGAATGTGAGGGAAACCTGGGTGGGGCAAGAAAGACACACAGAACAGAGAGATTTAAGATCTGGCCAAGAGATATACTTCAGCAAAGCTTTTTTTTTTTTTTTTACGAAGCATTTTTATACAGACACGCATAGGTTATTAATTTATTTATTATTTTCTGGAATGTAATCACCATCATTAATTGGTGCCATTTTTTTTCCAGGCGTGCCTTCATGCACTTGTAGCCAAGCACTTGGCAAACAGCAGATTTTCCTTTGAGTGGGTTCTTACTGAAGTGCCTAGAAGTTTAGCAGACCCCGGTGTATTTTTATCTGCAAGCTACCATTCGCAAAAAGCCGTTCCGGGTAATCTTTCAAAACATAAGATCATGTGATGCAATTGCCAGGGCATTATATCATCCCAGCCTTTCCCTTCACAGCGAAGCAGCACAGCAGCAGGGCTTCTTCATTTATCTGTAGAAATTTCCAAAGGCGCAGTGTTTTCAGCCATGTCACTCACAACTGTGAAGCGAAGATGTGCCCCATATGGGAACTATATTTGCCACATGTTTCAGGGAGGTAGGTTGCTGTGGTTGGCATGGGTTTTTTTTCCTGAGAAGGCATGCATGTTCATATACATGCATTGTAAATGCCATTATAAATGCATGTGACATGCGTGTGGTATATACACTTGCACACTTGCACATGCAAGTGTCTGAGTCACTTCTGAATCTTCCTGCTATATAAGGGCCCTGGCTTTTGTCACTTGCAGTGTCTTCTGACTTTCTGAACTGATCTTGCCTATTTCAGTCACCAGCATGGTAAGGGGCATAGGATTTATTAAGTATATTTTCCGGAAAATATTTCTCAGTCCCCACCTGGTTCCTATTTCCATCATTTTGCCTGGTGCCTTCTACTTTGTCCTGAGGAGCATGGTCAGATAGTGTGCCAGCTGGACTTACCTTCCTCGCTTTTCACCTTAGGAGCTCAGGAACAGCTCCTTAAATGAAAACAAAAGTCATAACTGTAGTTAAAACTATAACCCCATGAGCTGAAGTGCATCCCAGTTCTTGGGTAACAAAAGGGGGTTCCTCTGGCCGAGGCTGAAACCTCTGCTGAGTCCTTGGCCTCAAGACCCCAGGGATGCATCTGTGCCCTTCATTGATTTCTCCCTGCCTTGGGTAACACCTGAAATGGAGATAAATCACCATTTCCATTCTCCCTGGTGGGTGGTGTAGTTGAAAAAAATTAAACAGGACAAGGGTTCTAAATACAGTGCTCACGGGTTTGCAGTACAGCAGAGCATGAACACAAACAATGGTATTGCTTTCTGTCCTGTGGTTCTCTAGATGCTGCAGACTTTTGGAGAAATAATACACACTGGGTTGCAGTATGGCTCTAAATTTTAGTGTAGGGCAAGAAAATATGCTCTCTACTTGAGCTGCAGGGTTTTAACCTGGGATGACTGACTGTGGCTGTAGGTAGTAGCTACCTGAAGGAATTTTTTTTCTTGATACATGAATAGATAAGAAAAAGGGTCCACCTAGCCTACAAAAAGGAGTCTGAAGTGTTCAGCAACTCAAAATGATTAAGAAAGAAAAGTATCACCTCAGCCAAAATTTATTTTCCCATGTCTTTTCTGAAATCTTCCAGTGAGGAGGAGGATGAAAACCACTAGCTGCTACTCTGAGGTGGAGGATATTATTGATGGCATTGTCAGTTCAGGAAAAAAAACCTGCCAGTACAATGAATTTGATGGACAAGCTGTGCATGTGTCACCCTGTTATGAGAGTCTTGAAGAAGGTGGAATATTATTTGCAACAAAAGCTCCCTAGGAAAAACAGAGCCTGATGTAGTTTGGAACGGGAGAATTTCAGAGCTCTGGAGCTCCCTGGGTGTGTCCCAGCAACACGGAACTTGTGATCTATGCTGAAGCATGTTTTTAGCTATTTTTAAAAGTTCTGCCAAGCTTTTGCTTTGGACCCTTAGCAAGCAGCCAGTTTTCTCAGGAGTGTTGATCCCCCAGCTTCTCTGCTGAAATCAATTCATTGAACTGTTTCACTGCTGGTCCCACATTTGATTTCAGTCCTGATCTGTGTTTACATGCAGCTTATTTTTTTCCACCTGTCCTCCCAGAATCTGTTTTTGATGCTTACCTGAACTGCCATTTATTCAATTGCCCTTCCAGGCAGCTGGGCAGACCGATCCGCTCTTCATGACGCTGCCTTCCAGGGACGCCTCCTCTCTCTGAAAACCTTGATTGCTCAGGTAAAAGCCCACAGGTAAAGAAATGGTTGGGAAGCCATGTGGTTTCTGTTGAATTGCATCTGAGAGTTGGTGAGCTGGTAGTAGACTGCAGCAGGCCGTAAGAAATATGCCTGTACAAATAACGTATCTGCATGCGTGTCTTTGGGCATGTTTTAGCTTGCTTAGTTAGGATGCTGGGGATGAGCCCAGAACAAAGAGTGTTACATGATAAAAAATGACCTTTGGGCTCTTTCTCAGTGATAAACCATGCAAACTGGGCTTGTGATTAGAGACAGTATATATATATATATATATATATGTATACACACACACATATATATATCTTCTAATTTAAAAAAAATGGTAGAGAGCTGTAAAAGTACATCGTGCTTTATAAAAGACCAAGCATGGTCTTCTCCAAGAGAGCTGGCAACCTGAAACCCTTCTGCTCCACGTGAAACCAAGCATTCAGTTGAAAGAAAAAGAGGTGGAAAGAATATATTACAAAAGACAAGAAGCTGGACATGACAGCTGGCAGCTGCAAAGGGACAAATTACAGTTCTTCATACTTTGCCAAGCATCTTTCTTAACACCTTTGCTTAAACTCAGTGGTCTCATCTGGCACGAATGAGCAACTGTTCTTCCCACACCCCCAGTCAAGGCAACTGCAGGGAAATCAATTCCCCAAGACTAAGTTCTTGACTTGGCTATCAGACTTCTAATAGTCAAGTAGATAATTTTTATCAGTGAGGCCATAGCTGAAATGGACAACATCCTCAAGGAACGGAGCTGCCAGTGTAAAATTCTCAGATCCAGACATCCACTGAAGCATGGTGGCAGCTAAAAGAAGCTGCTGTATACAGCCAGTTTCTCCCCTCCCATTTCCTGATCCTTGTTTCCTTTTCCTACACCTGCTGATATAATATACTTCTGTGGAAAAGGGAGTGATGGAAGTTAGAGATAATAAGAAAAAATGGTCATTCATTCAGGGCTTTGCTGATTTTCTGATGCCCTCTATCTCCATTTTTGTTTTCCTTATAGCATTTTGTTAGTGAAAGGCACATAATGTTCTGATTCTACACTAGAGGCCCCAGTTACACACTAGTTATGATTATACATTGGAGAAACACCCGGTGTTGTTTTTATGTATCATCAAATTAATCAAAGTTTCTCCTTCTCCCAAAGACGTTTCATTGGGGAGTGAAGGATGAGGGTCCTTGCTGATGAAATCAGACCAAGGCAGCGCTGTCTGTAAGAGAGTGGATTGGAAATAATTCATCAGAGCTTGATAAATGCAGGAATGAAAGCGTTCATGGAGCAGCATAATCATTGCTCATTGCTTCTTACATAGTTACACTAGAAGCCTAAAATTAATTACGGATCTGTACTTGACACTCAGAAGTCTCTGCTGCATAGCTCCATAGTTTCAAGAAAGTCAGTGAGGCTTCTGCTCCCCAGGGGATGCCTGTGTATAAGGGGATGATGGAGCATTGATGTTTCAAAAGAGCTCAGGTACTCACTAATGCCTGCTCTGGCACTGAAATAAGAATTTAGGTTTCTACATACGTTGGGAAAAGTTTATAACCATCTGAAAACAAGGTTTAAGAGGAGCAGTGTTTGGCAAACATCTGTAGTAAGATCCATAGCTTGAGCTCCATTTTGTAGTGGAAGGAATAGCTGCTTTGCTTAAGATATCAATAATTATTTTTTCCGTTGCAATGACCGAATGTTATTGTATGTACATATAGAATCATAAAATAATTTGGGTTGGAAGGGACCTCTAAAGGACATTCAGTCCAACCCCCCTGCAGTAAGCAGTGACATCCTTATCTAGATCAGGTTGATAGTACAAATATAGTGTGTGTATATATATATAAAAATATACATATATTTATATATGAATATATATATAGTGATTGATAATAGCTTTCCTCTTATTATTAGGGCTATACAGAAGAAATTCCTCTTAAAGAAACGTGCTGATTATTAACTACAAAACTTCTATACAATTAGAAAATAAAATAACCTCAATATTTTTCCAAGATTTTATCTATTCCCTTAGCAGTGTTGTAATGCACACAAAATTTTTAGTGACAGCTTTTATATTAACAGTACTTCTATGTAACTGAAAAAACATTCATTTTTCTATGATAGGCTTTCTTTCTTAAAGAGGTTACAGTGGTTGCTTATAATGTTCATTACATGGGGATTGCTTTACACCGCTCAGAGATCCAATTCTGCCTCTCGGAGTTGCTCCTGAGTACCAAAAAGGGCATTGCTGCCATCTTGTGATCTGCCGCCTTTATAGCATGTTAGGTAGAGAGCGACTGTGTTAATGCGAGACATCAAGATGAAAATGCAGCTGCTTCCAGGCCTGTTCTCATGCACACCTACAAAGTCTTACTTACCAGGAGATTTAGATGAATTCTGAAGAAAATATGTGATAATTGCTTTCCCCATTGTGAATGTGTCTGGTTTCTTATAAATACAAATATTTACAGATATTTACAAATACCTGTAATGCGGCATTTATAAATCATATTTCTGTTCCTTCCAGTATAAAATATTTCCTGTGCAGTCAAATAAAAGTAACTCTACTACCTGGTAGACCAGGTACTTACTACCTCTGAGTGAACCATAATGGGCACCTCATATAATCAGTGGAAGTAATTTTAGGACCCAATTCATTTGGTGGACTAGAAATAGCTGCTTTAGAACGGGATAAATCGTATCATATTGTAGGGTGCCTGTCTCTCCACACTGAGGGACCTGAGGGTCCCAGCTGAGCTGCAGATACCTGTGCTAGAGGCATCCCCATTCAAGGAGGTAAATCCCACCAGCTGTAGGTCCTAGTTCTGCTCTTATACCACCCTTGTAAGTCAAAGTAATGCAATGTCCTCCCTGTGATTGACCATGCATTGTGAAGAACTGGAAACAGGAGACACAGCTTGTCCTCGCTTCCTCCTTAACACCATCACCAGCTGCCCTTTTTAGGGGTGAGCACAGAAGCACTGGGCAGCATTAACTCAAACCATGCATTTTCCCTGGACACATCCCCAGCAGCATGGTTCTCCCTTGCCATGGATCTAGCCACGCTTTGTGCCCACCCCAGCCCCAGGGGGTGGGGATGGGGGTTGCATGATTTGGGCAGGTCTTTCCCCTCATAGCCCCGACCCCATGTTGCAGGGTTTTGACGTCAACCTGGTGACAACTGACCGTGTGTCAGCTCTCCACGAGGCCTGCCTGGGTGGCCACGTAGCCTGTGCAAAGGTGCTGCTGGAGAATGGTGCTCAGGTGAGTCCCAAGGATGCTGGGGGGGATGTGGGTACCTGAAGTGTGGATGCTCCATGCATCAGTGGGGATGCTGGATGGGCTGGCTCTGTGGGCAGGGCTGGGCTGAGGATCATCTCAGACATAAATGGGGAAAAAAAAAACCAAACAAAAAACATTGCTTTGCTTCTGTGGGTGATGGATTTGCCCTTCTGTCTGTGGCTGTGAGGGTCACCCCGTTGTTTTCCTTCTCTATGGGAAATGTAGTCGTGTCTGATGGAAAAGGAATAAGAAAATAACCCTGAAGAAAATTTCTTATCTCATCCCCCCTCTGCTTTTCTGTGGGGTGGTTTGGGAGTCTCATGTAAATAAAAATAAATGTGCTTAAGGCAATGAAACATTTATCTGTTAATAGAATAACATTTCCACCAGTTAGACCTATGGCAGAATACATGCTAAAAATGGCAATACAGGAATGAATGAAATATATAAGAATTTATTTTATTCAGCTGGGTTTTCAAGTGAAATTTATATAACTGAGCAACACTAAAACAGACAGTTAAGATATACTCTGTGAAAAAAAGGCATTTATTAACTTTTTAGACTGTATGCTGGATTTTAAGCCCTTAGATGAAAGGAAAAATCCTTGCAGTTCAATTCTACTTGATTTTGGTATATGCATGGCATTGCCTTTTTATAACACAGAGAACCATTCCTGAGCTACCTGTTGCTTTCCTAAGAAATCAGCCTGTTCCTGAGCTATAGGTCTGATGTTTTTTTAGGTCTCTGTTCATAAATTAATTCAATAGCCCATTGTGTAACTTCTGGGGAAAAAATGTATCCTTCTATCACTCTCCTTTATTGCTGTGCTCTTTGTTTTTTCCTTGTTCTACCAAACCATTTACTCCACAATGCCTGCCTTTCCTTTTTTACCAGTGAAACCAATGTGGAATGATGCTGGTGATAGACCACCAGTGCCTCCAGCAGCTCCAGCCACATCTGCCTGATGAGACTGGGGGAGGCAGGTGGCAGTAGTGGGCTGCAGGGCTGCAGCATGTAATCTGTCTGACATACAAACACCCCCAAATCAGAGCTATCTTTCTTTTTGTTGTTTTAGAAGCCGTGCAAGATGAGGAATGGTTTAGCTCAGCAATTAGCAGGAGGGGAGGAAGATCAAGGAATAGACTTGAATCTGTAGTGATGGTACTGTTGAAACAGAGCCTTAGTGGGAGCCTTGAAATTTTAGGAAGAGCAAGGTGCAAAGGCTGAGCAGACAGATGTCCCCCATGCTGTGGTGCCTGGGATCTCCCCATATCACACCTGCTTGCGCACCTCGTGGCTCTGTAATGGTTATTTTCTAGGCAGGTCTATTCCCCTCACTGGTTTTCCATGAAGGTGAGTGAGCAGAAGAGGCACCAATTTGGTGTTCCTCCTCCAGTGTGCCTGCCTAACCTGGAAGTGCATCTTCATGTAGGGGAGCGTGGCCTCACACTGGCTGCTGCACAGCTGCAGTGGGCTGGAGACAGCAAGGACTGAAACACTGCAAGGACTGGCTTGCAATGGTGGGAAAAGCACCTTGTGAGAAAAGGAGTTAACTCATAGAATCATAGAATCATAGAATCATAGAATCATAGAATCATAGAATAGGCTGGGTTGGAAGGGACCTCAGAGATCATCGAGTCCAACCCTTGATCCACTACCGCTGCGGTTACCAGACCATGGCACTGAGTGCCACATCCAGTCTCTTTTTAAATGTCTCCAGGGACGAAGAGTCCACTACCTCCCCGGGCAGCCCGTTCCAATGTCTGATCACCCTCTCCGTAAAGAAATTCTTTCTAATATCCAACCTAAACCTCCCCCGGCACAACTTAAGTCCATGCCCTCTTGTCTTGCTGAGAGGTGCCTGGGAAAAGAGACCAACCCCCCCCTGGCTACACCCTCCTTTCAGGGAGTTGTAGAGAGTGATGAGGTCTCCCCTGAGCCTCCTCTTCTCCAGGCTGAACAGCCCCAGCTCCCTCAGCCTCTCCTCATA
>JAAWXA010000004.1:9643524-9663167 GCA_038090715.1 Florisuga fusca | reverse complement strand
TGTCAGCAGCTCAAGGACAAATCTAGGAAGGTATCAGCTGCAGGTGGTCCACTGCTGAATTACTCAGCATAAATCAGTAGGTTCTTAAACGTCACTGCCTTTCTCTGCTTTAAAGGCAAAATACCTTGGCAGTGAAATTATGTGGGCTAAAGTATGTCTACTCTGGTGTTACCCTCTGTTTGCAATGGTAGCAAAGTCCTCAAACTTCCCTGTTGGCACAGGATTTCTGCATCCCTTCCTCCCCCATCTCTCTCCTCTTCTCCCTGACATGGAAGCTGAACAAATTGCTGGCTGCTTGCATAATCCATTACTCTTCTCTAGTGTTCCACAGAATAAAAGGCATGCAGATTTGCTGAATAAATGGCCTCTGAGGGCTTGCTAGGCAGTTAGACCTGGCAGCTACAGCACTGTGCCCACCACAAGCCGGGGAATGTGCTGTCCCCACGGAGAGTGACAGGAAGCAGTTCTTTCCAGGTCTTTACATCAGAGATGGAGGAAGGAAATTCTTTGTCTCACACACATGCATATGAACACAAACTCTCGAAGCTGCCTTTCTATTCAGATTTAAGACTATGTTTCCATGAAAATTTATTTTGCCAGAAATTTGTTTTTGGGTGAAAAGAACTAAGCGTGGAGTAAATTTTTCACTTAAAAGTGAAAAATTAACAAAGCAGTTACAAGCTGTTAACAAAATGAATTCTGTGATTAAGGACAAGTGTCTTTTGCTGGTGCAATTTTGGTGTGTGCACAAGGCATGCTGCAAGGGTGTTCCAGTGGTGACACTGGCTTATCCTGAGCATGTCTTTCTGTTCCAGGTCAATGCAGTCACCATTGATGGGATCACTCCCCTGTTTAATGCCTGCTGCAGTGGCAGTGTGGCCTGTGTCAACATGCTGCTCGAATTTGGAGCCAACCCACAGCCCAGGAACCACCTTGCTTCACCCATTCATGAAGCAGTCAAGAGAGGTAACCTTCAGACTGTGAGCGAAACTAACAATAACTGAGGAATACACAATCTATTGATGCCAAAATATAAAAAAAAACACCCACAGAAAAAACAACCTAGCTTGTCTATACTGGTACAGATGAATAGGTTTGGCTTATTCAGCTCTTGTGCTTCATTGGTTGTGCCTGTGTGTATTCTGCTCTGCAGCACTGCAGTGATGCCTCTTCTCTTCAAAGGTCACAGAGAGTGCATGGAGATCCTTTTGGCCCATGAGGTTGATATTGACCAAGAAGACCTGCAGCACGGGACCCTGCTCTACGTGGCTTGCACATACCAGAGGACAGACTGTGTCAAGAAGCTTTTGGAGCTAGGTACATCTGGAAAAGGGGATGGGGAAGAGCTGTGGTCATGTGAGCCACCAGGGCTGCTGGTCTCTCCATGCTGACTCTTCACTGGAAAGTGCCCGAATAGCATCCTGAGTCTGTGAGACTCATTTGAGGCTATTAAAAATTTCACCTGCATTCAGGAAGGATTTATAATTTCCTGAATAAAACCCCCTTATTTACAGACTCCTCCCTAAACCTATCTGAATATGAAAATAAAAATACTTTTATTTTTATAGAGTGATAACAGGAAGCACAGACAATATTGGCAGGCTGGTATTAGTGACAAGAATCAACTCATGATTAGGATGAAGTGTTATGCTAAGCATTAATTTCACCCGCTTCTCAGTAGATGATGAAGATAGCAGTAAAGCTGCTTGAAAGAATAATTTCTGCAGGTCCAGGCACAGCCTATGAGCTAGCATAAATTTCTGCTGTCAGGGTACATTAGCTGACTTACACCTGCTAGAAGTGTGGCCTTGCTGTGTCTGGAGAGCCCGGGGCAAGCACTGTGCTCACTGTGGTCTTGGAGTTCTGGCAGTGAGATACCTAAAGGGTCTTTTTTCCCCTGGTAATTAAATTAATATGATCTATGTTCAATTTTGCATTATCAATAAGTTCAAGGAGTATATGGCAGGCTTTCAAAATCATTTGGGTTGAAGGTCAAGCTGCTCAGTTCTGTCCATCATAGACAGGGTTTGGTGTCTCAGAGGACATTTATACAGCAGGTATTAGAACTGCTGAGTTTGCACCACTGCTCTTGACAGAAATGAGGGAAGCCTGGGTGCCATCCAGTACCTTAATTTATTGAGGCTACTGGTGGAAACCAGCCTGTATCACGCTGGTTTGGGCAGTTCCTGCTGCCTTCTTGATCTAACCTTGCACTCTTGTTCACTCAAGGAGCCAACGTTAATGCAGGGAAGCTGTTAGACACCNATGTTCTGCAGCCTCTACCTGTGGGGTTTGGCTTGTTGGGTGGTTTGTTTTTTCAACTGGATGGAGGTGTCTGTATTTGTCTGGGAGAAGGAGCATACAATGCCAGAGTTTGGAAAGGGCAATGTCATGCCCAGGTAGTTAGTCTTACAACAACTGGGCTCCATGCAGCTGTGCCAGGACTGCTGGGTGGTTGCTTTCATGTGCTTTTTGTTTCATGTTCATCACCCTGGCATCCAAGCAGTTTGCATCTTGGTTTAGCAAAGGTTTAACCACAAGAGCTCTCTCCTTGCGAGGAGGCGGAAGGGCGAGAGGCTGAGTGCTTTACAGAGGGTGGGGTACAGAAATGAGCTGAGCAGCTCACCTAGCCCTGTTTTGGACTCTGGTCTTCACCAAATGCAGCTTGATAGGCAGGCAATTCTGCTGCAGCTCAAGGAAAGGCAGTGGTGGGGTCATTGCTCCACGGTGGCACTGCCCAGGGAAATTGTGCCAGGCTGGGCTCCATCCACAGATGCCAACGATGCTGCAGAGGGACCGTTTCGGAAGATCATAGAATCATAGAATCATAGAATAGGCTGGGTTGGAAGGGACCTCAGAGATCATCGAGTCCAACCCTTGATCCACTACCGCTGCGGTTACCAGACCATGGCACTGAGTGCCACATCCAGTCTCTTTTTAAATGTCTCCAGGGACGAAGAGTCCACTACCTCCCCGGGCAGCCCGTTCCAATGTCTGATCACCCTTTCCGTGAAAAAATTCTTTCTAATATCCAACCTAAACCTCCCCCGGCACAACTTAAGACCGTGCCCTCTTGTCTTGCTGAGAGGTGCCTGGGAAAAGAGACCAACCCCCCCCTGGCTACACCCTCCTTTCAGGGAGTTGTAGAGAGTGATGAGGTCTCCCCTGAGCCTTCTCTTCTCCAGGCTGAACAGCCCCAGCTCCCTCAGCCTCTCCTCATAGTATCTGTGCTCGAGTCCCTTCTCCAGCCTGGTTGCCCTCCTTTGGACCTGTTCCAGGACCTCAATCTCCTTCCTGAACTGAGGGGCCCAGAACTGGACACAGTACTCGAGGTGTGGCCTCACCAGCGCTGAGTACAGGGGCAGAATCACCTCCTTGGACCTGCTGGCCAAGCTGTTCCTGATACATGCCAGGATGCCACTGGCCTTCTTGGCCACCTGGGCACACTGCTGGCTCATGTTCAGCTTCCTGTCAATCTAGACTCCCAGGTCCCTCTCTGTCTGGCTGCTCTCCAGCCACTCTGTCCCCAGCCTGGAGCTCCCCATGGGGTTGTTATGGCCAAAGTGCAGGACCCGGCACTTGGCCGTGTTGAACCTCATGGCATCAGGAACATGTCAGCAGCTCAAGGACAAATCTAGGAAGGTATCAGCTGCAGGTGGTCCACTGCTGAATTACTCAGCATAAATCAGTAGGTTCTTAAACGTCACTGCCTTTCTCTGCTTTAAAGGCAAAATACCTTGGCAGTGAAATTATGTGGGCTAAAGTATGTCTACTCTGGTGTTCCCCTCTGTTTGCAATGGTAGCAAAGTCCTCAAACTTCCCTGTTGGCACAGGATTTCTGCATCCCTTCTTCCCCCATCTCTCTCCTCTTCTCCCTGACATGGAAGCTGAACAAATTGCTGGCTGCTTGCATAATCCATTACTCTTCTCTAGTGTTCCACAGAATAAAAGGCATGCAGATTTGCTGAATAAATGGCCTCTGAGGGCTTGCTAGGCAGTTAGACCTGGCAGCTACAGCACTGTGCCCACCACAAGCCGGGGAATGTGCTGTCCCCACGGAGAGTGACGGGAAGCAGTTCTTTCCAGGTCTTTACATCACAGATGGAGGAAGGAAATTCTTTGTCTCACACACATACATATGAACACAAACTCTCGAAGGTGCCTTTCTATTCAGATTTAAGACTATGTTTCCATGAAAATTTATTTTGCCAGAAATTTGTTTTTGGGTGAAAAGAACTAAGCGTGGAGTAAATTTTTTCACTTAAAAAGCAAAGCCATTTTCCTCTGAGTGTGTTCTGGCTTGAGGTTGGTGCACACTAGATGGTCATGAAGGTAGTTGAGTTCTCCATTTAAAAAAAACTTTAAAATCTACATTTTCTGAGAAACTCCAGAGGCATTCAGTTCTGCTGCCTTATGGCACTATCTATCCAGGAAAGGGGACAGACCTCAAAGGAGAATGTTATAGATGTTGTGCCACCACATACAAGCTGTTAACAAAGCAGTTACAAGCTGTTAACAAAATGAATTCTGTGATTAAAGACAAGTGTCTTTTGCTGGTGCAATTTTGGTGTGTGCACAAGGCATGCTGCAAGGGTGTTCCAGTGGTGACACTGGCTTATCCTGAGCATGTCTTTCTGTTCCAGGTCAATGCAGTCACCATTGATGGGATCACTCCCCTGTTTAATGCCTGCTGTAGTGGCAGTGTGGCCTGTGTCAACATGCTGCTCGAATTTGGAGCCAACCCACAGCCCAGGAACCACCTTGCTTCACCCATTCATGAAGCAGTCAAGAGAGGTAACCTTCGGACTGTGAGCAAAACTAACAATAACTGAGGAATACATAATCTGTTGATGCCAAAATATAAAAAAAAAAACACCCACAAAAAAACAACCTAGCTTGTCTATACTGGTACAGATGAATAGGTTTGGCTTATTCAGCTCTTGTGCTTCATTGGTTGTGCCTGTGTGTATTCTGCTCTGCAGCACTGCAGTGATGCCTCTTCTCTTCAAAGGTCACAGAGAGTGCATGGAGATCCTTTTGGCCCATGAGGTTGATATTGACCAAGAAGACCTGCAGCACGGGACCCTGCTCTACGTGGCTTGCACATACCAGAGGACAGACTGTGTCAAGAAGCTTTTGGAGCTAGGTACATCTGGAAAAGGGGATGGGGAAGAGCTGTGGTCATGTGAGCCACCAGGGCTGCTGGTCTCTCCATGCTGACTCTTCACTGGAAAGTGCCCGAATAGCATCCTGAGTCTGTGAGACTCATTTGAGGCTATTAAAAATTTCACCTGCATTCAGGAAGGATTTATAATTTCCTGAATAAAAACCCCTTATTTACAGACTCCTCCCTAAACCTATCTGAATATGAAAATAAAAATACTTTTATTTTTATAGAGTGATAACAGGAAGCACAGACAATATTGGCAGGCTGGTATTAGTGACAAGAATCAACTCATGATTAGGATGAAGTGTTATGCTAAGCATTAATTTCACCCGCTTCTCAGTAGATGATGAAGATAGCAGTAAAGCTGCTTGAAAGAATAATTTCTGCAGGTCCAGGCACAGCCTATGAGCTAGCATAAATTTCTGCTGTCAGGGTACATTAGCTGACTTACACCTGCTAGAAGTGTGGCCTTGCTGTGTCTGGAGAGCCCGGGGCAAGCACTGTGCTCACTGTGGTCTTGGAGTTCTGGCAGTGAGATACCTAAAGGGTCTTTTTTCCCCTGGTAATTAAATTAATATGATCTATGTTAGATTTTGCATTATCAATAAGTTCAAGGAGTATATGGCAGGCTTTCAAAATCATTTGGGTTGAAGGTCAAGCTGCTCAGTTCTGTCCATCATAGACAGGGTTTGGTGTCTCAGAGGACATTTATACAGCAGGTATTAGAACTGCTGAGTTTGCACCACTGCTCTTGACAGAAATGAGGGAAGCCTGGGTGCCATCCAGTACCTTAATTTATTGAGGCTACTGGTGGAAACCAGCCTGTATCACGCTGGTTTGGGCAGTTCCTGCTGCCTTCTTGATCTAACCTTGCACTCTTGTTCACTCAAGGAGCCAACGTTAATGCAGGGAAGCTGTTAGACACCCCCCTCCATGCAGCAGCAAGGAATTCCAGTGCAGAGGTTGTTGTCTTGCTGACAGACTATGGTGCTGACCCAAAATGCAGAAATGCTGAATTCAAGTCTGCCCTGGATCTTGCCATACCGAATAGCAAAGTAGAGCAGGTGCTTCTGCTTCGGGAAGGTAATGTTTTCCTTCTTCTCTTTTTTTTTTTCCCTTTACCTGAGTACTTTTTTCCTAACTGCTTTTGAAACTAGGACTCTGTATTTAGTTCTATTAGCTTCTCTAACAATTTCAAGCCTACAATAGATCATTCAGAAATGAATGAGGGATATCTGTTTTGTTTCTATATCTGCCACCAAGTGTTAGGGGTTTATTGAGTAAATGGTGAGCTGTTTGTTGTTCTGTGCTTTTTTTTTCCCCATGTACTGAAGAAAAATTATAGCTATTAATCTATATGGACTCTAAGGGCTAAGAATTAAAAAGTCCTGTGAGAGTTTATTCACTGATAATTTTGGTGTCACCACCTTGTGTTCAGCCTAGCACTGTGGCTCCATGTCCTGCTTCCTGCAGAAAAAGTGACATGAATGTGTGTGCCCCCAATCACCAGAAGGCGGGTGCCACCTATTTGCCAGCTGGCTGTTCAGCTTCGCGGCATGCAGCTCTTCCATGTGGTTCGTGGAGCCACAGTCCCAGCACAAACCAGCAGTGCCTCTTGCAGCTTACTTTCCACCTCTCTACAGTATTTTAGATCATTTTTGCGGTCTATGGGAAAAAATTTCAGTGCAGAAAGGAATCTAGATCCACTTCTGCCCTTTTCAGCTGTACCACGTGCAGCTGGAACTTGATGGATCCAATAGCAATACCCTTGCAGCACAGATGCTCTGAATTAAATCTCACCCCCCTTCTCTAACCTCCATGTTTTTCAGCTCACTGGTGCCCTGTTAGTTGATCTATGTCCCCCGTGGCTGTGCTTGCACAGGGAATAAATGCTGGTCCTCCAGCCTGCCCACCCTCACTCCCCCCCAAGCAGCCAAGCACAATCTTCACAGAGAGCCCTCTTTCAGCTGCAAAATAGCTCTTAGAGTCATAGAATCATAGAATTGGCTGGGTTGGAAGGGACCTCAGAGATCATTAAGTCCAACCCTTGATCCACTACTGCTGCAGTTACTAGACCTTGAGTGAAGTTACTGCAGTTACTAATTCATATGAGGCAACATTGCCCTGAAGGCAAGGGAAAGCCTCTTCTTTCATGTGTGTGTACCTTTAAAAAATTATCTTTATAATTTTTTTTTATCCTGGGTGCCTTTTGCACAAATTTTGAGGGCTTCCTATCTTCAAAATATTTTCCCGTAAGTCAGACATTAAAATAGATATTAAATTAAAACTGGATGACACATTAAGAAATTGTTCTGGGGAGCAGTGCGGTCACATAAAAGGGCTGAGTTGCAATTACTACCTGGGCAGGTAGCTGCTGAGACACTAGCAGCTGGAAGAAGCACATTCTGTATATATGAACAACTATGTTTGCACATCCACCCTGCTATGGCAAGTCCACATTGAGCTCCTCTGCAGCTCCTCGTAATCCTTCTTGTCTTTACCTTCACAACATTGCTGGGAGTTGTCTTATTTCTTGATCAAGGATTATCCACTCCTGTTCTCTCTCTCCAAGTCAGACACCTTATAGTATTTTAAGTATTTTCTCAAGAAAAGACCCATAAAAGCCTAGCCATGCATGCAGAAAAAGGGTTTTGGTGCTCACAGTTTTCAAATTGCTGAACCAATTTTGACAACATAAGTTAAATATGAGCAATAATGTATTTAGCCCTTCGTGACTTCAGCAAGTCATTATGTAGTGCTTTGCAAGGTTTTCAAATCTTGCTTGTGTTTGCTTTCTGACTTACTTTTTTTTTTTCAGGTCCTGCCAGCCTTGCCCAGCTGTGCCGGTTGTGTATCAGAAAGCATCTGGGTCGGTCGTGCCTATATACAGTCCACAAGCTGCACCTACCTGAGCCACTTGAGAACTTTCTTCTTTATCGTTAAATCTGTGACTCTCTTTAAAGAAAGAGGAACAAATGGTTGTTTACTCCAAATTATATCAAAGACAAAAAATTAAAGGCATCGTTTGAGCATCAGATATTGAACATCAGCCGCTACGTGACAGTGCAAAAATTGAAAACTTTTTACAGGCAGATTTACAGGAAATATCCATGATATTACAGATACAGTTCCCTCACAGTCCATTTCCACATCCAAACATGCCAGCCTGAAAACTCATAGTACACGGACAGCTCACTTGACATAATGCAGATGCACATGTCCACCAGCCCACAGACTCACACAGCTTTCCCCTGCATTTAGTGTTATATTTATTCCCATAGTATCTGTGCAGCCTCTTCCTCTTGTTTATCCAGTATCACTGTCAAAATTAAGATAGTGGCTGTTATTCTTCCACTAGGGTGAGAATGAAAGCCTTCACCACCTAGTGTCAGGTGTATTTAATATACTGTACATCATTTACCTGCTTTGAATTTACACTCTCCCCGTCGTCCCCATAGTCTACTAGAGCTGCAGCAAATTCCAACAGCCTGTCCAGTGACTGCACATTCCCTTGACTTCCCAGATACCACCAATGCTAAAACATCTTGTCCTTTGAAGTGCAAATAGTGTTACCAAGACAGGTGCAGGGATTTGGAGTAAGCACACAAAAATGTGTGATAGTCTTAAAATACTCCTCAACTCTTCTAAAAAAAAAAAAAAAATAATCCCTCCTAAGCTGTGTCAACTGAGATCTGGCTGTATTTATTAACTGAATAATATTTCTTTGCTGAATTCCAGGGCAGAACTGCAAATATTTTCATAGATCAGCTTTCAACATTTGTCCTTTGCATGGTATATAAATAAACAAAAGAATGAGTTGCTGCTCTTCTTTTGGGCTTTGCACACTTTGATGTTTCTCAGGATAAGCCCTTGGACTGCAAAGCAAAAGAGAAGCAGGGCTCTCAGGAGGGTTGTGCTTGGCTTAAATGTTCTCCTTGATGGACCATTGCTCACTAGGAGAAGCAGTCTGCAGGTCTGTCTGCTCCCTCTTCCCTGCTCTAGGGGCTTTCATCACCTTTCTGTGAGAAGAGATTTCTAGAGTGTTCTGACTTTGTCCATTGTTGTATTAGTTTAAATATTGTCAAGGTTAGTAGCCTGAACACAGCACAGCTAAAAACGTGCACTTCTTTGAGTTGAGAACTGTGGCATCCAGCCACTGGTGCAATGCCTGTGTGAGTATTTTTTTTCTGTGTTTTTCTCATGGGGGTTGTTCTGAGGGGAAATATGTTTTTTCAGCCCCAAGTTTTGGTAAACTTCTGCCATAAGACGGGCAGTGGTGTTTCACTAGTTGTAAAATAGGAAGTAGATAGAGGTAAAAGGAGAGTCTGTGTCCGTTTAGCTCATCCCCAGAAGTCTGAAAAACTGATGACACGTTTTCAGGCTTTGAGACATAGTGGTTTTGTTATGAGCTATGCATGATTGGTACCACGTTTCTCAGCCCATACATCTTAATTCAGGGGGCACTGGCCTGCTGGAGCCTGACTAACAGGACTGGCTCCCAGCAGCCTCTGAGCTCCTCTCCCTGCTCCCCCAGCAGCAGCCTCTCTGGTTTGATGCTAGCCCCTTAATTTCACCAGGACAGTTTCCCTCTCTGAGACATAGGTCTAACATTCCCCCTATTTTCTTTGATTAATTCAGCACAAGTAAGATAAATCATGCTCCCAGCAGTTCATGGGACCAGATCTGCAGTGCTACAGTCAAAAATGAATGTAGTGTTCAGCCTGCATTTGAACACATTGAATTCTATCTAACAGCAAGAACTGTTAAAGAACAGCCCATAAAGTTCAGTCACATAAATGACCTTGTATAATGCAGTGTATCATGCATCTCAGGGATTTGAACTCAAAATTCTCAAGAGTTTCAGAAAATCAAATACTATCAAGAAAGAAATGTCTGTATTAATCTGATGTCAGCATCTCTCTCTCAGTTTTAGCTTTACTGCCAGCTCAACTGCTCTGCTTATAAGGCAGCAGTCAGAATACCATCCACTACCTAAATAGAGAGGCAGAACCTGGGTTGTGTGGTTTGTCAGACATGCATTGCAATTTATGCGATCCATTTCAGAATCTGTAATACCAGACTGCAATCATCAATGAAAGCAGTATTTCGCTTTCATAGGATTTTAAATTGAAAACCTGTATCTTCATTAGGAAATGAAGTCTATTCAGCCTCTCAGAAAGGCTTATGCTAAGATAAAGAAGAAGCTTCCCTATATTTATTGCTGATATTAACTTCCCATAAAAATATCACCTCATCTTTGCTTCCTCCTGGAGACATCATTCTTCCTGAAATTCTGTATGCCACAGTCTGGAGGGAATAAATCAGAATAGAAACCTTAATAAATCAGAATAGAAGCTCAGAAGTCCTGATATTGACTTTTCATTAGAAACTTTATCTACTTCTTCTTTACCTACTTCTTCTTTACCTTTACTTCTTGCTCTTATCTCAAAAGAATAAGTTACCTATTTAAATGTCATTGTACTTTATGTTGTAACAATGCACAGAAATATTACTGAGGAAACAGCTGGAGGAGGTAGGTATTTAATTTTTTTGCAAATATGATGTCTTATGTGAGGATAAGGAAGAACTCGGACAATTGTCTAGGAGACAAATGAAGCTTGTGGTGATTTTTCAGAATGAGTTTCAAAAACATCTGTCAGGTGTGGATACAGCTGCTTTTTCCCTGGCAGGAGAAGAGCTAATTAACCTCAGAAGGCCTCTTTCCTTTGAAGTAAGTGGCCTTTTCTTTGACATTTTATGGGCATTGACAGGAACCAGTTTTTTGGGTAAAATACAGTTTTCCTGAGCACACATTTTTCTGTGATACAGTGCTCATTGTTATAGCCACATCTGTATCAAATTACAACCTACAACTGCTGGTACCACCTGCCTTAGTGAAAAGTGCTGCAACATGAATAATTACACAAAATTCTGGCTTTCAGAAAAGTTTTTCTGAACGACAAACACTTATTGATTCACTGATTTGCAGTGTAAAGTGCAAGTTTGGGCTATGGACTCTTTCTAGCCTTGAAGTCCTTGGTCCTGAGTGTACCGCGCAGGAGTGGCTTAAACAGGTTACTGATGTGCAACATGAACCCAAAATACTTCCTCTTATTCTCCTCTTATTATTATATCTGCCACTTTTCAGTTTTCGTGTTCATTCGTTATGAAAGATCCAGTGTGGACTCCGAAATACCAGTGATGAGGACCTCACAGACCTCAACCTAATCAGGTGTTGACTTCAAGCCATTATATCTCTCTTTCCTCACGATCCAAAGCAAAACAAAATAAAATGGGTTTTATATCAGCCCAGTCTTTATCTTTAAAATAATCTTTTTATCAATGTTCTCTGTACCAGTAGGTGCATTCCTGTAACTCCAAACAGGAGTTTGTTTTGCAATTCTTTTTCCTTCCCATTGCATCTTTTTACAAACCATTGAGCTCTTGTTCAGAAGCATGTCTTTCCTGATCAGCTTTTCCTGGATCCACATATTTCTCTATCACTAAGAAAATGGATTTCTGTTTCCTCCTTGAGAAATCTGCCTCTTCAACAGCAGGCACCTTAGCCAATGCCATCCTGTCTCCTTGCCATCTGTGGAGACCAGGGGTTCTTCTCCTCCTGATTCTATCTCACCAGACATCTGTGTTGGGTTCCCCGCTCCAAACCTGCACATCTCATTCCTCTCTAGCCCTGGGGCAGTGCACTGGTGTTCAAAGAGCTGTCATCCTTGTGGCACATGTCCTGCTTACAAGTTGCCCAGCTGGTGTGTCCCTATGGGAGCAGGACTCTATCATCCCCTGTGTTCATGCAGAGCTTGGGGCATTTTGCAGGGCTGGATGCTGTCTGGGCTACCTCTAGGCAAGACCCCAGTACTTGCTGGCTTCCTGGCTTCACAGAACTGGCTTTCTGTCAGTCTAATCTCAGCAGGAGACATGCTGCTGTTCTTCACAATTTCCATAAATCTGCAAAAACAGTTGCAGGCATGTTCTTCTTGCTGTTCCATTCTTGCTATCTTAGCACTGTGGCTCAAAACCTGGCTCCACAAGTTTCCTTGTAGCTTGCGAGCTCTTTTTCCCTAAATGTCATCTGCAAGAATTCTGGTTAATGGGCCACCTCCTCAGGGACATAGAGCAGTGAAAATAAACAGAGCAATACTTTTTGAAAGGGCTTAATAAACAATGTTTTTCATGGTAGTTAAGAAAACTCGCATTCTGATTTGACACCTTAAGGATCCCTGTTTTCTTCTCCTGAGCAATCTGTTGGGTTCAAGCTCCTTTCAGGAAATCATCTCACCTTTTCATAGCAGATGTCCCTAATTTTCTGTCTATCCATCTGGATCTCATTGACAGAGTGAAATGGAAAACAGAAGGGAAATGCTAAATGCAGAAATTTGTGACCATACTGTAGGAGCTGAAATTCCCCATGTCTGTCTTGAGGTATTGGCATCCCACCTTGCCAGACAGACACAGGCTCTGAGGGTGGCTGTCCATCTGTCTGTCTGCTCCTGTGCTCCCTCTTCTGAAGGGCCATGCCTGTGCCTCTTCAGATGGGGAGACCAAGGGTTCTTCCCCTCCCAACTCTCTTCTCCCAGGGAACTCAAGACTTTTCCACACCCACCTCATGGATTTAGACTTCTTTTCACCTTCTGTGCTAGAAATTAGTATTGTGCTGCCCCTGTGCCAATACTGGTGGAGGGAGGCAGCCCCTCTCCCTGCCACTTGCTGTCCTCTGCTTGCTGACTGATCTGCAGGGTGAGAGGCTCAGGGGAGGCCCAATTCTTTTCTGTCCCAAACGTGACCTCTCTGTCCTACAACACAATCCTGCTCTTGGAATTTAGCATCCCTCCAGTCCCTACTGGACCAGAAATTCTGGTGGTGTGTCCCAGCAGGTGTTAAGGAAAGACTGATACCAATGAAAATGAAACACGTTCACTGACTTAGTTGAAAAATCTGTCTGAATTATATTCTGGGCTGACAGTTCATGATGTCTTTGTCTATTTTTTTTTTTTCCAGAGATTAACTTTTTGCACACACCAATTGCTCCTCACTGTGATTTTTTTTTAATCTTCTGCAAGAGCTGTGTAGTATGTTAATACAAAATACTGTATGTCAATACAAATGTCAAATACAATGTCAAATACAGATTAGTGCACCCAGACCTGTCTAATAGATTTCTATTTCTTGAACATTCCTTTATCCTTGAATTTTATACCATTTGTAGAAACTCATTATTACAAATGAAACAATGCATCAGGTTTGGAACTGGAAAATCCTCAGTAAAATGTACTAGGAAGTGTGGAAGAAAGCATAATTTGCACGTTCAGTTGAGAATAACATCTGGAAGGGGAGAGAGAGATGAGTTAGAGCAGGTCATTCTACTGCTTTGTTTAACAAGTCAGCCAAAAGCAACATATTAGTCAGAAAATGATTGCAACTAATGTATATACTCACTGGCAACTGACAAAGTTTCCCATGTGAAAGATTTTGAAATTATTTTTCAGCAAATTAAACTTTTATATCCAGAACTTTAATTCACAGCAATCAGAACAAAACTATTGTAAATGCCAAAACCCAGCATGTAGTCAATATAGCAATTTTTGTCATGCACCTAGTGTGTGGTATTATCTTCTAAAAGTATGTGTTACCAGAGTCACTGACACTAACGTGGCTTCCTTTCATTCAATTGAAAAACTGAGGTCTGAGAAATACAATTATATACCTGCTATGTAAAAAAGTGATAGTGGTATTTATGGTAAGAAAGTATTTAAGCTTTAGCTACAAGGTGTACAAAACTCTGTGGTGACTAAGAACAGGGGAAAAAATGCCACTCCCACACCAGATTTTTCATGTAAAGAAGGGATTGGGTTTAAACCCATGTGTTGTTTTTTTAAAAAAATTACTTAATGGAGTAATACGCAGGGCTTTCCAGTTTTGTCCTTTCTCACAGATGTAGTTTCAATGGTAAAGATCAGAGAACACTGGAAGAAGAAACATCCTGCCCTTCAATAGCTTTTCAGGCCTGGAGGCTGTGGCTATTTCATTTCGTCTCCTCTGTACCCCAAAGCCACAGGACCTCTCTCAGTAACTGCACTAACCAGGACTCTGCTTTGGGCTACAGCAGATTTTCCAAATCCTGGGGGTCAATCAGGCTCCTCTGCCTGGCTGACTTCCCCAGGAGCTGTTCTGCTGCCATTAAGACCCCATCCCTGGGGAGGTGCTGGGATGAAGGGCTGCCTTCTCCTTTCCATGGATCTGTTCTTGCCCAAAGCCAGGAGCTGCTGCTGCTATCAGTGATGCCAGCCCAAAGCCTTAGCACCTCCACTTCTGGTAACCCAAGCTTGTAGAAAATAAGATGAAAAATAAGGTCAGTAGTGAAAAAATTCACTATATTGACTCCATGATGGGTTTCCTGGCATGTGGTAGGGGAATTTTGCAGCACCCTGCCATATTTGTAGCTGCATGCTAGCAGGGACTGGCTAGTAGGGTTTTTGTGGTGGATGGTTGATCATCTGCCATTACCTGCAGGCTACAGAGGTTAACATGCTGTGACAGCATAGAAATTAAGCAGGATGAGAAGAGAGAGTGATTTAGATATTTCCAGAGAAAGCTTGTTCCAACATTTATTTTCTGTTCCATGAGAGTTTATGAGGAAAATAGGCTTTTTTCTTATAGCAAGAGAGGAATTAAAGACTCCATAGGCCTTATGACTTATTCATTGTATGATGCCCACATTGTGCTCCACCAAGCTCACAAACATTAATCCCAACTTTTCTATTTTTTTTTTCCCTGAGGGTGGTAAAGGAACATGCACTACACTTTTTATTTGGAAAAAGGAGACATATGAACTTACTAAATCCCAGAGAAAGTTAACTTAGAGTTAGCATGTTAAAAATCTTTGTTCCCTGCACTTTTCTCACACTACATGCTGATTAAATACTCATTTTACTCTGGTCACAGTGGGCAAATGGTTATAGGTAGTGACAATGGCCCTCTGTTTCTTTGAAGGATGGTGTAGCAATTCCCATGAGTGTGATAGGGTTTATTAACACTGGAAACAAGGCCTGCTTTCTTCACATTTTATATATTAACAAAAAACAAAACAAAAAAACCCAAAAAAAACACCAAAAAAAGACAACTGGAATAGAAGTCTTAAATTAAGAACTTCAGTAGTAGTCTAACACTGTCTGAGGATAGGGAGAATGATAAGAGAACCAAGCACCCAATAACCAAAAATTTCAGCAATCTACAGCATTTTTCAAATAGTAAATGTTATAGCTATCCCCATGTATGGTTCAAAGACTCCTTCCACTTCACAGATGGATCTTAGTGAACTGCTTACTGTTTCAAGATCATCCTCAAGCTCTGCATACACAGAACCACTACTGTTCTCTTTTCATACTGCCTCCATCACAATGTAAGATGAAATATTTTTGACATAGGCCCAGAGGCACATCTCTTGTGTCTTATTTGTATCCCACTATCCTGTAGATAGATGCTTGCTTCTAACACTTTCAGAAGATGAGTTTCTGCTGCCTGTAGCCTGTGATGTGTGTAAAGATGCTCTGGCGTTGTCCCAGGAGCTTTGTGCTCTTCCTCACTGAGTACCTGTCAAAGACCAGTCATCCCCGAATACCCATAATGGCTCCTAATTCATGAGTGAGATAGTTTTAGTTTGCTACTTTTGCTTTCTGCCTCTCTACAGATTTACAGCAAGGCATATATCTGAAGCATGGCATTCTAAATAACACAGTGACTGAGGAATGGATTGTTTGGATAGGGGTATTCCAAGACTTCAGTGAAAAGTTTCCTCTATAATTATATTACTGATTAACATCATCTTTTTTCCACAAGCAGGTTCCCACAGGCTACTGGTGTCAATTGAGTACAAAGTTTCACCCTGAGCCTGACCACGCTATTTTGTTAGAAGTGCCTTCTTGTTCTGCCCCCCCAAGCACTCCCCTCCCACCCACTGTGGGCAGCTATGGTAGCAAGGCACCATAGCTTCTCTGCTGGCTATCTGGGGGGTCAGCAGCTTGTTTGACACTTATTAAAGTCTTTGAGATGAAACTATTCACTCTTCAAAGAAAATGTCCCAGTCTAGTACTCACTCTCTGTAAAAGAATGAGAAATACCTAGGATTTGCACACTTGCAGCAGCTTAGGAAGCAATATACTTTTGTTACTGACCATGAAACCACTTGTTAGCAATTGTTTTTAATGTTTTTTTTTTTAATGTGCCTTAAGCTTCGTAAGTAAAAAGCCCCATCCTTGGGACCTTTTAACAGATAAATTCTCTTTGCCAGGATAAATCTCTAGCCTATGGTTCTGGCCCCCACCACCTCTCTGCACCACTGCCAGGGTGAGGGCTGCCTGGAGACCTTTTCTTCCCAAAGGGCAGATGGGGTCCTGGGGAGGCTCTGATATTGCTGGTCTGGGACATGGCAGACAACCCCAGGACCCGGCGTGGAGTGGCCCTTGTATCAGGTTAGGTGCAGCCTTTGGAGAAGTGGGCTGGAGCCTGTCATGCACCAGGGATGCACCCACAGCTGGGGGAAGGAGAGGGCCAGGAGGTCCTGCCACACATTTTGGTCTCTATCCTTCAGCTTCAGGTGAGCCTTGCACTCTGCATTGGTTTCCAGAAGTCATGTCACTTCTGCCACAACTTCAGTTCTTCATCTAAGTAGCCAAGCTGGATTGATGGTTACTAGGACAACCTTGCATACTCATCACTGTGCTCAGATCATAAACCTTTAGAAAAGGCAACTCTTCTGTCCACAATATCAGCATTGTGAATCCATTAGCTGCTTCAGAGGATTTCCAGCCTTAGGTAAAACAAAAGCCAAGCTGTGTGTGGGGACAGCAAAGAACAGATATACCAAGGCACACTACTGCTGTAGTAGATGGCTGCTTATTTCAGCCCCAGCTTTGTATTCTCAAGACAGAAAATATGCCTATCTCCTGATCTGAGCAGGTAATCTATCCAGTGCTAGGTGTGTGGATTTCTGAGGAGTGAAGATAACTTTGGGAACAGAACCTATGGGCTTGACTTAAGCTCTTCCACAAACACTCTTCTCCGTGGCACCATGTGCCACCTTCCAGGGCAGAGACACAAGTATGCTATTCAGAACAGTTTAGTAATTTCACTAATTTTATTAATTTGCTAATGATCTTTGCCAAAAATAAAATGAGACCACCTGCTATGCCAGCAGGCTGATGGAGAGAACAGAACCAGATGCAAGGTCCAGGGACATTTTCTCTCTCTGCCTGTATTGCCCAAGCAGTTGAACTGGCAGTGTAGCTTTCTGCAGGCCATTTTGGAAGCCAAAGTTAGGGGACCATGGTCTAATTTTTGTGCAAGATCACAAACTGCAATTTGAAATAGTGACAAGGTGTTTGTAACTTTCCCAATGAAGTTTTGGGAGGCCATGGTTGTGAGAACAGCTGGAGCATCTTGGCTGTTCCCACAGGCAGGAGTGTGGAAAGATAGGTCACGCGAGGGAAATTTCTAGAGATAAACTTCAAAAAGGGCTGGAAAGCACCCCATGAGTGTGGGTGGAAAAACTTAGTGCAATGCAGTGTGCTAGATGAACAGTGAACATCTAACCCCAGTGAAAATGGGCAAAAGAGAAACAGCAGAGCAGAGGAGCCTTTTAATTAGCTCCATTTCATGAGCCTTTTTTCACCCTCTCATCTGCCTTTCTGATAGTCCTCAGCTGTTACTGTTGTTACCTCCTGGTGCTGATAGGCAGCAGGATGAGAGAGCAACTAGAGGGAGACATGGGAAGGTGCTTAGGTTGATAAGACCCACAATGGGCCTTTAGGACTGATAAGAGGAAGCATTTGCTGGCAGTCTGCATACTGGGGGATATGCTCTGAATGGGATCAGGCACCAGGAGCACTGCTCAGCAGGGCCAACTCTGCTGATCTTAATGGCACTGAGCTTGCTGCTGATAAATTTGGGTTTTCTGCATGCTGGTCTAATCACTGGGTTTGCTTTTCCACTACACAGCTACATTTTTTTCCCAGTGGAAATTGTTTTTCTTACAAAATGAATATGTTTGTGGAAATTATTTTGCATTCCTCAGCAACTGCTGTTTTACACTGAAATATTTGAGAACCAAAAAGGCTTGCCAGCAAGTCAAAGAATTCCTTCTATTTTTTCAAAACTAGTAATGAGACGCTAGAAAATAGGAGAAAAGAGAACTGGAAACCTGCTTTGTGCCTGGATTTGGGTTTCACTTAAATTTGGTCTTGGATAAAACTACCTTACAGTCAGTCAAGTTCTGGGAGATTGTGGTAAAAAGCCACCACAGTTCTCATGTACCTTCTGCTTACTGGTATGTACTGGTCATGAGATCATTTCATCATGCCTGTAACCTTGGCAGTGTTGAGAAACCATGATTACAACTCACGAGGCAGGCAAAAAATCCCCCCAAAAGTCAAGAAAGTCTTGCAATCGCAATGATTTGAAAATAAAACATAAAAATCTTTAGTGTTCAGATCTTTTTTTGCATGGATTGTAGTGTGTAAGTTTGAAATCCAGTTCAGAAATGTCAAGATTTGTTTTGTAGCATCGAAAGACACATGCAGGTGTTCACTGAGAGACACTTTGCACTTTAGGTGGTGAAAAATGGAGTGTTGCTGCTCTTCTCTCTGTCAGGAGGATGCCCTTAATTGTCTCTTTGCCACAAAGAAAATACAAGAAACTTCTGTGCAAGCTCTCATGCTGAGTTTGTCCTGCTCCATGGGGAATCTTGGTGCTCTTGTACATCTACAATAAGTTAAAGCACTGGTCCAGATGCTACTGACACCAGGAGGTATTTGCTACTACCTTCAGGGTTTGTTGGCTTTGGTTCAGAGACTCAGCTGGGAAGCAAAGCTGCCAACCTGCAATAGGGAACAGCAGTTACATGCAAAAGTCTGTTACCTAACCAGGATTGTGGGATGTTTGCAAAGGGAAGTGAGGGTAAGGAAGGGAAAATGAAAACTGCAGGCTCAGAACAACTGTAAGAAGAGGAAAGCCTTTGGAGAAGGGACTTGGTTTGAGGAAATGGAATTAGGGATACGAGAATGGGAAAAATACTGCATTTTTTTCCAAGGGAGAACTTCTTCGGTCTGTGTCTGCTTAGAGATTTCACAGCAGCTTTCCAAAGAAAACCCAGGAACCTCAGGAAACAGTGCCAGTGATTTAATAGCCCTGCGGAAAAGCTCTGCTCTGGCAGATTTACTGCCGTGATTTAAAACGTGGCTGTCCCAGATGTTTGCCTTACTTGTCATCTGGAAAATACTGCCTTAGCTGTGAAAGGGACATGTGCTAGCATTTCAGGGCCCAAGTTTACAGGCTGAAGAAGAAAACTGCTTTTATGGGGTTTTAAGCTAATATCGTGGACTATATACTAAGCCAGCTGTGGCATCAGTCTGTGGCCAGTGCTGCCATCCCCTGTCAGGCTGTGGGTAATCTCTGCTGAGGGGGGGGT
>JAAWXA010000004.1:9517132-9643127 GCA_038090715.1 Florisuga fusca | reverse complement strand
GGGTGGGGGGGAATGGAGCAGGGGGTCAACATCTTAGACTATTGCAGCTACATCTGCTGGAGCTGTCTGTCAAAATCTTCCCCTCTGAGGTGTAGGAGCCTCAGAGTCAAAGTTTTGTCGTTCAGGCATTGGAAAATGTTGACATTTAAAAGAGGTCAGATGAATCATGGTCTTAAAATGCCTATTTCTCTTCATTATCTCTGAAGGAAAGCTAGGATTTCTGGCTCTCATTCTGAAGTTAAATTAAAAAAAATCCCATGTTTTATTTCCAATTTTACAAACATTTCTGTAATTATGTGGTTTGCATTCTCAGAAACCAATGCTGAATTTGCATGCCAAGACAGATTTTCCAGCAGTGTGTTTTCACTCTTCGTAGCATGTGTGCTAATAATAAAAATGTTATATTTGCCCCAAACTGTAAATAATAACGAAGTACATTCTGTGATGAATAATTGAGGTGCCCAATTTAAAAACTGATTAGCAAGCAGAAATAAAAATCAAGACAGAAAAAAAATTCATTAAGTGACTTATAAAAATTTGAAATTTTGTAGGAGAAACAAATGTGATTCATTTTATAACATATGCTGAAAACATAAACATTAATATTGAGCTTCATAGGTTCAACATCACTGTGCACTTCTTTCCACCAAGATGGCTGCTTTTGAATACCAATGAAGTGATTTCTGTAGCTAGCTCCTTTTATGTAGAACTTAGGGATGTAGGTGATATTAAAATGAAAAATAATATTGTAATGAATAAAAATTCTGGTGTGTCTCTGTGTTGTGTAAGCTGTTTGTAATCTGTTTTTGAAGTTGTGCCTCTTTATCTTGAGATCCAGGCTGATGTTAAAACATGTTCCCTTGTTGCTAGAGGATTTTTTCCTTGCTTCCAAAGAAGATTTGCAACTAAGTAGGGTAAATAAATCAAATCTTTCTTGCATATTTCTGGCATTCAGCAACATTGTATAGACCCTACAGGAATCTGCTGACTGTGGCATGTTTTATTTGGGGAATTCCATTTAGCTTGATGATGCTATTCATATCAAAATGATGCCAAAAATGGAAATGGTTCTAGGTGACAAATAATATTATGGTAAATTATGCTATTTGCCACACCAGGCCAAAGCCAGCACACTGTCTCTTTAGGTATGCCTGAGCTACCAGCTGAAGTAAGAGCTCAAGGGACAGCTAATGTCCGTCAGATTCTGGAAATGCTGTGTTTTCCAGCTGCTCTCTGCTGTAATCTGGCTGCATATCAGCATAAGAACATCTAAGGTATAAATGAGATGAGCACGATTCATAGTAAGAAGAGAAGGTGACTACACTCAGCTCTGAGAGTGCCCCACACTTCCAAATGAAATGAGGGAGAAGTTGTGCTCATAATAAAGCAATTTTTTCAGGGCTCCCCTCTGAAAGTCTCTAGAGCTCACAGCTCCAGAGACTCAATGCTTTGTTACCAATCTAGGCATAATCAATATGGCCTTAATCTTGGGGGAGAATGGTATGTGCTTTATAATGGAGGTTTGGGAACCTCATATGCTGGCTTTTCTGGTTTCCCATACTTTAGTGGGGAAAATCTCAGCAAGGAGAGAAAAAATCAAGTGTGCCTTTTGGAAGAAAAGCAGTGTTTCCTTTTGTTCTGTTCTCTGTATTGCTGCTTCGGCCTTTCTACTCATTGTGCCTCTACTATAAACATCAGAAATTTTAACTAGTCCCATTAGAACTGTAAAAAGTACCAGTCTTATTAGTGTATGTGACACAGAAAATTGCTGAAAGATGAGGTAAGGCCAAGCAGAAAATAATTCTTTGAGAAGGTGTGCAAACGCTGGAGGTAGACTGTGGTAGACACTACACACAAATGCAAAAGGTGAAGAGAGCCAGGAACCTGCATTGTCACAAGCTGCAAGAAAAATATTTATGAAGTTATGATTTAAAAATAAGATCTCATTCCTCATGGATGAGGACCACAAAAGCATTTACAGAAGTGACAAAACCTGCAACCACCAATTGAAGAGAGAGGCCCGTGCTGGCCTCCCTCTGCACTGTTCTAACTGTTCTAACTCTGCAAAAATTGTTGTGCAAGATAATAATGTAGATGGATCAGGTTGGTATCAGGGGAGGACAAACCATAATGTGACTCCAGGGACTGCAGCATTTGTTTCAGGTGGTGGTTTTCCCTCATTGAGTGCACAGAGGTAATAATCTCTTTTCATCATTTACCACTTCCATGAATTTCACACCTAATGGCTCAACACAGCTGATTCCTCTAAGCCCTTTAGGATGCAAAACCAGGAGGATTTTGAAATAAAAGCAGTGTACTTGTTTGAAGACTTATGGTGCAAATTTTTTTGATCTTACGAGTTTCGGTTGATTTGAAGTTACTACCTGTGGTCTCTTCTTACCTCATACTCCTACCAGAGCCAGCTGAGTGCCTAATTTTGGGTAGAATTGTTGCTACGATTATTAATGCCTTGAGAAATTTTGCCTATTCCAAGATCTGGGATAGCTACATCCCAGGTAAGGGTCATTTTTCTCCAGATTTTTAGTAGACAGGTAAGGTTTTGTAATGTAAGACATTTCCAGGCTGGGACAAAGAGGGGGGAGTCATCACAGGAACTGAAAATGCTCTGACTAGGGAAAGACTTCAGGAACAGTCCAGGGAACAAATGACTAGTTCAAGTGTCTAGTTATATACCATCATCCAAAGGAGAAATCATGCCAAAAGAGTGGAATTAAGAGTGTGGTCCTGTAGCCCTGAAAGCAATCCCAGTTCTGAGGAATGGATGTGAAAACTGGATCCTGCTCTTTTTGTCATTTCACCCTAGTCTTTGCCTCTCTAGTGTTGCCTGAGGATGAGTGATCAAACCAGAAACTCCTTTTGTGAAGACTGTGTCTATTTACTCCATGAGACAAAAATACATATGGACCAGGACACCAACAGCCTGGAGTAAAGCATTCCTGTGGACGTCCAACACATTGTGAGGATTTCAGAGGTCCCCCTTTTAGAAAGGGTGTTGGAGGGCATGGATGTACAGCCCCATGGGGAAGGCTGCAGGCACATTGGCCCAGTTAGGAGCAACCATACCAGCCTCCTGGAAGATCCAGGAAGATCAGGCTAGAATCTGTCTGTCAAGGTAGATGTAACGCAACTCAACCAAAATATGTGCAAAGAATACTAGATTGATCAAATGGATACCCTGAACATTCAGCACAGGACCAACTGGTCCAAGTCTCCCTGTCTGTTCATGACTAGGGACTAAGGGACATTCCTTCTTATTGCGAGTGAATTTAAAGCTCTTATCTCACAATCCCAGTTATCATCTATATGGATACATATGCTAACTCCTTTTAGTGGTGGAATTGCAGCATAGCATGTTTGCTAATATATGATGGATGCAATTAAACGTTAGATGTGGCAATCTAGCCACTAAACTGAAGCAGTAAAAAAGGGAAAGAATTGTTCTACCATTCCTCATTTTACATGTTAATCATCAAAACCAGAATCTGTTTCTCCATTTCCCATTTTTTTCCTTGCAATATTTTTTATTTCAATTGGCAAGACACAATTGTAATTTCCAGTCAGACCACAGTGTCAGCCTGGGTCCAGCATGAGGGGCTGAAGTCAGGCATCAGGAGGGAATTCCAAGGAGAAGGGGGCAGGACCTGTCCTCATCCATATTTCATTGGCAGGTGTGCACCGGTGTGTGCCCAGGATGCCCTCACAGATTTCTTGCAGGCATGGCTTGTGGATGAACATTCAGCTGCTGGCTTTATCCTTTAACATAACTGGTTGTTTTTAAACATATGGTCAAAGAAATCTTAACATGATTCCAGATCTCTTGTATGTGTTACAGATAGGGATTAAAATGAAACCCAGTTCCTTAAGCTTCAATGAGTTAGGATCAGAATTAGCCCAGGATTAGCAGCTTTGTATCTCCAAATACACAAATGCAAATTCTGCTCTAGTCGACAAAATGAAAGAAAGAAAGAAAGAAAGAAAGAAAGAAAGAAAGAAAGAAAGAAAGAAAAAAAGCAAAAAAACCCCTCAACTTTTATTTACAAGGGTTAGACTTTTGCATGGAATTTCTGCCTGCTTGCACTTGTGCAGAAATGAGCAATTATTCAGGGACTTTCCACTTGTAAACTATGGGAAAGAAAAAAGTGCAAATGGAGATGATCCATGAAAGCAGAATTTTACAAAAAAGACCCAGAGAAATGAGGTGGATCTCCTCCTGAAAAAACTTTGCCATTCGTTCACTGTCAGGTTAGTGATACTTGGTTTAAGTAGAAATTGCTTCAAAATAAAAGGGCTCTGCTCAGATACAAAACTCTTGGTGTGACTGCAACTCAGTGAAATTGGTCAGACTATGGGGAAAGGAAATGAGCTATTGCAATTTTTTACTCCAAGGAGACAACACAGGGCTTCCAGTGGGAAGAGCAGCTCCCCAGACATATGGTTTTAATATCCGTAGGGTACGGGCTGAGCACTGTTGCACAGCAGGCACTCAGCACTCCCTTTCTTGCATGTCATCATGGGCTTGGAAGATAAGAAGGGTGGTTTTGCAGTGTACAGTGTCCAGGGAGGCACACAGCAAAGTTGCCCACAAAAAACTTGCTCGGGAGTGGTGCGGATCCGCTTGCACACCCTCGTGCCTCTGTGGGTTTTCTTTGCAAATCCCCTGCAGGCAGAGTTTGCTCAGCTAGTCAAACTGGCTCTTTCTGTCTTGCTTTTTTGGCAAACTGAGAATTTCCTTCCTGATAAAAACGGACGGCAGGCACCCCGATTGGGTGTTGTGTTGGAGAGGATGTGACATCAGGCACATCTCTCGCTTCGCCGGGTCGCTGGCTGCCTCCCAGAACAGCTAGGGAGCTGCTTCGTCAAATCCCAACCCAGGTACTCGAGTTTCTCCACAAAGGGCTGCTGGCACCACGTCCCAGTCTGCTGCAAGGTCTGTTCAACTCGTGTGTGCAAAGTCTGCTGAGCAGATCACTCCCACCCCGGGGGCTCACTGGCGACGATGGAATTTGAACTCTCGAGACCGACCGCAAAGTGAAAAAAAAGAACAGAAATTGGACAGACAGGGCTGAGATGGATGAGGAGGGAACAAATCAAAGTGCCATCAAGTTGCAAGGAACTGGAGTTCAGGCATCTGCATCTTCTCTATCAAACCCGCTGATGAGGGGTAAGTAACACTCCTGCCTTGCCACCAGCTTTCACCTCTGCCAATGGTGGTGGAGGAGCAGTGGAGAAGACAGTGTCAAGCTATGATACTGTGCCTCTCCTGCTGTTCTCCTTCCAGGGCAGGTATACAGTCAGTCCCACACAACATCTCCATGTTCTTGCACTTCAGAAGGGATTTTAATAAGGTACTCCAATGTGAAACTGATTATTTGGTTGGGGTTTTTTTGGTTTGTGTTTTTTTTTTTTTTTGATATATCACAGAAATGAAGGTCTGATTCTGTACTGCCGTTTCTACAAGTGAAAACAAATGCAGTACTTGAAACACAGCACGCTGAAAAAAAACGGTGCAATGTGCCATGTTTTACTTAGATCAGTGCCAGCTGGAAGCTCAGCACTCTCTCAGTTCCTCTTTTCTTTTTTTTCTCCTCCTCTTTTCTTTTTTTTCTCCTCCTCTTTCCTTTCTTTCTTTCTTTCTTTCTTTTCTTTCTTTCTTTCTTTCTTTCTTTCTTTCTTTCTTTCTTTCTTTCTTTCTTTCTTTCTTTCTTTCTTTCTTTCTTTCTTTCTTTTTTCTTTCTTTTCTTTCTTTCTTTTCTTTCTTTCTTTTCTTTCTTTCTTTTCTTTCTTTCCTTTCTTTCTCTCTCTCTCTTTCTCTCTTTCTCTCTTTCTCTCTTTCTTTCTCTCTTTCTCTCTTTCTTTCTCTCTTTCTTTCTCTCTTTCTTCTCTTTCTTCTCTTTCTTCTCTTTCTTCTCTTTCCTCTCTTTCTTCTCTTTCTTCTCTTTCTTTCTTTCTTCTCTTTCCTCTCTTTCATCTCTTTCCTCTCTTTCCTCTCTTTCCTCTCTTTCTTCTCTTTCTTCTCTTTCTTCTTTCTTTCTCTTTCTTTCTCCTTTTCTCTTTCTTTTCCTTCCTTCCTTCCTTCCTTCCTTCCTTCCTTCCTTCCTTCCTTCCTTTCTTCTTTCCCTTCTTTCCCTTCTTTCCCTTCCTTTCCTTCCTTTCCTTCCTTTCCTTCCTTTCCTTCCTTTCCTTCCTTTCCTTCCTTTCTCCTTTCCTTCCTTTCCTTCCTTTCTCCTTTTTTTTTTTTTTCACACAGATCATTTGGTCCTTTGAAAATCAGAATTCAGATGATTCTTTTGTCTGCCTGCTCCCTAGCAGAGTCAATAAGCACTTCTGGCGAGTTACAGCAGTAACAGCAGTATTTGGCTCAGGCTACAGACATCACAAGCTTTAGAGGAAAGCCTCAGAATATGAAAAATGCTGTTTGCAATACTGCTGTATATAGTGCCATAGGCATATACTGATGTAAGTATGTATGCAAGAGCACACTTCTGCCAAAAAGATTTCAGTGCCCCTTGCAAGCTGGACCTTGTGGAAGGAAACCAGCCCGGGGACAAGCCTGGAGTGTTCAACACCCTCCATGTGGTCATAGGCCAGGAAAAGATGCTTTCAGATATCATCACAAAAATGAGTGCTCTTCTAGAAAGGTCCAATGAATGCTCTGTTGTCCACAGGGACCAGTCAGGGTTGGTGTGGCCGTTGCTATAAGGTTTCCTCTGTATACACCACTCTGCCAGTGGTCATGTTCCCAAGTGGTGGTAATCAAGGATGACCAAAGATTTAATGTAACCTCTGGGCTGGCTGTGATTTTCAGTGGTGAAAGGGGAGCTAGGTGACCCAATGCCACTGAAAGCCAGTAGGTTTGGGATGTCTAGACGCTGAAGGTCTGCAGGCCAGACTAGGTTTGCCCATGGACTATGGTATCAGTATATTTCAAATTTGGATGAATGGCCTTGTTTCTCTGTGAGAGAGCAGTTTTGCATACTTTTAGCAAGCAGAAGTCCTTGTTGCTGTGGTGGTACATGCAGTGAACACAGCTGTGCCACCCTTCTACAAACAGCTTTGCTCCTTCACAGGAACCTCTAGTGGGTAAAGTCATTTGAGGACTTTCCCAAAAGCCACTATTTCTGGATTTTAAAAGTATATGGGCAGTTAACACTGGCATTTGCTTAGGCTTAAATTAAAGGCTTCTGTACAGAATAAATGCTGAGCATTTTCCACAAAGATAATCAGAGTGCTGGTACACCTCTCCTAGGAGGACAGGCTGAGAAAGTTGAGGTTGTTCAGCCTGGAGGCTTCAAAGGAGACCTTATAGCAGCCTTCTAGTAACTGAAAGGGCTACAGGAAAGCTGGGGAGAGACTTTTTACAAGGGCATGTAGTGATAGGAAAAGGGGTGATGGCTTTAAATTGGAAGAGGGGAGATTTAGGTTAGACATTATTAGGATTCTTTAGTGTAAGAGTGGTGAGACACTGGGGAAGGTCATCTAGAGGAGCTGTGGATGCCTCCTCTCTGGAAGTGTACAAGGCTAATGGCCAGTCCATAGATGACTATGGTCTGGTCTGTCTCTTTTTTGAATTTCAGAAGAAACCTGCTTTTTGTCAAACAAGCATTGAGATGGATAGATTCTGCACATGGATGTGATGGCATGATGAGGCACCTCCCTTTTTGTCCCCAGAATGCTGACACATTGATACAGCAACTTGGTAGTTTGCACAAAGCCCCACCTGTATTTGTGTGGCCAAAAAAAGATCAAGCTGCAGCTAACAAAACTTGTTCCTCAGTCTAGATTTTTAGAATTGCTATAGACATTCTTTCCTTGCATCTTGTGCATATTGGGCAATGACATTAGTTTCTAAGTGGGAAAATCTAAAGCTTTTTTCAGAGCTTTTGTGTGTGGAAACACAACCAGTGATAACACAGACAGGATCAGCAAGAACAACATGGTCAGATAAGCATCAGCTGACACACATCACTTAAGGCAAAGCTATTTTAAAAGCTATTTATCAAAGAATAACATTGTCCTCTAATAACTGTAGCTTAATTTGGCTGTCATTTATGAGACCAGAACCACAGCTTCTGGAAATGGCTGTCCAGTTGCTAAAGCTAAAGGATGTTTATGACCTCAATGGAACTTTGTGTCTTCTGTGGAACATGGCCGTGGAACACAGCAGGAGGCAAGCAGAGCTCAAAAGATGTTCATAACAAAGAATAGTAGTAAAAAACTTAAAAAAAAAATAATTCATGTACATTACCCATATTTCCTGAGGTCATTCCTCTGTTTATTTCATATAATCAGTACAGCCCCTAAAGTTGTAGAGGGGTTTTCATTTTGGTCTTCCAATTTTGAGGCTTCTCTCAAATATGAATCAGAGTTCATGAATCTTTCTGTGCCTGTGTCTGAGTTACTTCTCAGTATCTCTTTTTTTTTTCCCATTGACTTTCATAATGTAAGTAATACCAGACTGGAAAAGCTCATTTCACTCTTGGAATCTCATCTTGTTAGCTAGTTCTGTATTGCTAAATAAGAGATTGGGACCATTTCTGTCTTTGAGACCAAATTATAGAATCATAGAATGGTTTAGATTGGAAGGGACCCTAAAGAGTCACATAGTTCCAACACCCCTGCCATGGCAGGGATACCTCCTGCTAGATCATATTGCTTAAGGCCCCATCCAACCTGGCCTCGAACACTGACAGGGATGGGGCAGCCACAGTTTTCCTGGGCAACCTGTGCCAGTGTCTGATTTTCCTTCACATCTTCACCTGCTTAAAACTCAATGCTGAATTATCCTCCTTGATCATTTGTCAGTGCAGATTTGCCTACTAAGTCTGCACCATCTCTCTCAGTGTCTCATAGTCACAGGCAGTAGCAGGAATTGATGACAGGTTTCAAAGTTTACACCAAACACCTATTCTTTAGGCCATGGTTAATAGATCACCAAAGACCTTCCCAGAACCCTGACAACAAACTTATGATCTGAAGATGAAGACAAATCCACAGCTGTTACAAATATAGGTGAAGAACAGGAGAAGGCACTTAACTTTCTCCCTGGTGACAGTGCAGGAAAGAGACTTTTTCCTATGCTCAGAAGAGGCATAGCCACAGGGCTGATGGTCCCTTCCAGCCCCTCAAGTAGACAAGGCAGGAGACCTGTGTGGATATGCAAGGAGCTCCTGGAAAAACTTTAGTGGAAAAAGGTAGTTCACAGTAAGTGGAAAAAGGGTCTAGTCAGTCAGAAGGATTCTAGAGACACTGTTAGAATTTGTAGATATGGAACAAGGAAGGCCAAGGCTCTCCTTGAACTAAACCTGTCTAAAGAAGTGAAAGAAAACTAGAAGGGCTTCTTTAAGTATAGTAACAGCAGAGAAAGAATGGGGAAAATGTGGGTCTACTGTTAAATGAAGTAGGAGATGTTGTATCAGATGATGCAGAGATGGCAGAATTGCTGAATGCCTTCTTTGCCTCAGTCTTTGTAATTAATACCAGCCCTCAGGAATCCCAGACTCTGGAAATACAGAAGCAAAACTGGAAGGAGGATGATACTGGTCAGTAAGGACTGAGTTAGAGATTGCCTGGATAAACTGAATACACACAAATCCATGGCCCCAGTAGGGTTCATCCACAAATGCTGAGAGAGGTGGTTGATGACAAGATGATCCTCAGAGGTCCCTTGCAACCCCTTCCCATTCTGTGGTTCTAGGTGATACTGTGAAATGCTTCACTTCCTTCCCTGGGTGAAACTGGGCCATTGACATCAACCAGATGTTGGATTTTGAGGCAATGAATGCTGTAGGAAGTAAATGTCTCTCTGAGGGATTATTGTTGTCAGGTGTCTCAGAGCCATAAAATCTGTAATAGCGAAGATCCCTTTCTTCTTAATTAGTGTAATTAATTAGTGTAATTAATTAATAATTAACTATATCTTAATCATCAATAGTAATATTTGTATGGTACATATGTGCTTCACCCCACTTTGTGGTTTGAACAGTGCAGAAAATACAGCTATTACTTAAAGTGCACTGCTGCACAGGCCAACACCAAACACTGAACACTGAAAGGCAAGTCAACAGGTAACACAAGTGATCTCCTTGTACTTTGGTACCTTCTCTTGTTTGGTATTGTTGACTTTTGGCCAGTTCTGAGCAGGGGTAAATGACTGAGCAGCCATACCCTCTTCAAAATGTTTTTTTTCTTTTGAGTTAATTAGTAAAGTGTAAAAAGCCTGGGAAAGCAAAAGTGTGGAAATAATTCAGAGTGAGGGACAAGCTCAGTCAGAGCAAGGTGATGTTCTGCAAATCCCTGTCTCATCTTCTAAATGGGAGCACGGCTGCTCAGCACCAACATGAGGTGAGTTAAAAACATACCCAGAGAGAAGTCATCCTCTTGGCTCACTCTCTCCTGACAGCTGCTCCATAGATAGTTTGGCAGCTTATGTAATAAGTTAGAGACATTTACTGGGCTCACATAGTTGAAGTAAAAACACACTGATGAAACAGTCCACGGAGCTCTTAGCCTCTTCCCTGTCTTTCTTTTTCCACAGACTTTGTTTCAGACTGGTCTCCTTTACATGATGCCTCTGTCCATGGGCGTCTGCTTGCTTTGAAGAAACTCATCAAGCAGGTACCCTTCTGCTGGGTTGATGGGATCTCTGCTGGGTTTGCTCAGTTGCTGAGTTCAGACTGTGATTTACTGTGACGCCTCCAGGGTGAGAAAATCATGTTGACCAGAATGCAGTGAAATTGAGGTGTAAGAGATCAATTTTTTTGCTACAAGCAGTTCCTTGCCCAGCACTAGTTCTGTGCACTAAGCTGCTGACGTATCAAAATATACTGGGTCACGCTTTTAACTCTGGTGCAGGCTATGGGAGCCAGTTGCTTGGACCTATGGGTGGCTGAGGGCTTCCCTCTTCATCTCCTGTGCCTGGAAGCAGCATTTTCATGCCCTGGGATGGGGGACAGGTCTGGATCCAGGCAATGGTCTGTTAGAGTCTTCAGTTCAGCCCTAGCACATCTGTTTCTGATGTGCCTGAAGGTCCCTGCTCCAGCTGCAGAAGGACACGGCTAGGGTTTAGGGATTTCTGAACCCTACTGATCCATTTCTCTGACATTCCTGGATTTAGCCTGTGGAGGAGTTGATGGAACAGCAAAGGCTATTGGAGTCATCCAGCTTGACCTACTGGAGCACCAAGATTGTTAGAAAAAAAGATCCTGTAGAATCCTGTGAAATCAAACCAAAGGTTTCTGGTGCAGGGGCTGTCTTTCCTCCAGTGTGCCTCAGTGCTCAAAGTAAGAAAAAAACCTCAAAAGCACTTCAGAATTTGATCCAGTCAAACACAGACTCAGCTGGAAGGAGGTCAGAAGGATTGATTGGTGATGTAAAAAAGCAGAAGGTTTTGCTTGGGTTTGTTTGTTTTTTGTGTGTTTTTTAAATTGCTACTCATGGTGTAGTAAAAATAAAATCATACTGAGCTTCTAAAAGTTTGTCTGTATTGCCCCACTGGACAGTACATAGCCTAGAGCTTTCTGCACTGATTAGAAGAATGTAGAAGGCACAGCCCCTGGCATCCTCTGTCAGAATCCATTCCAGCTGAAGCACCACATCCTCTTAATCTGCTTACCTGCTGAGATGAGTTACTCCAGGAAGTTGAGGAAGGCCTGATTACATAACACTGAAAAGCTAGAAGGAAGGGTTGTTTGTTTGGTTTGGGGGGGGTCAGAAGCTTGTTGCAATGATCTTTTCCATTATTTCACCAGGGGGGTGATGTTAATCTTGTCACAGCAGACCAGGTGTCCCCTCTCCATGAAGCCTGCTTGGGCGGTCATGCTGCTTGTGCCAGTGTCCTATTAAAACATGGAGCTCAGGTGGGTGCATGATGGACAGAGCATTGTCCCTAGTGTTAATTTGTTGCATTTTAATGCTAGGTGAGGTACTATTCCATGTCAGCATGTCACTGTCATTTACATGCTGTACTTAGCCCTGCTTAAGGTACAAATGTTATAAAATGCACTTATTAAAGCAATCAAAAAAGCACAGTTATAAACAATAGCTATTACTGTTCTTTAGATGGAGGTGCAATGTTCTCATCATTTACTGAAAGAAGAAGAGGAAATTCCTCTTTCAAAGAGTTGATAATCCTGCAATGTTTAAGGGCATATTTATTTTCTGCACACACGAACCTCATTGATGTTAATACACAGAGTACTGAGTAGAGCTGCAGGATTGTCAGGATCAGCTGATAATAAAATTGGGAGAAAATTAGAACAACAGGCAAATAAAGCGATAAAATAAATATGTCTCATGGCCTTTACTTTTCAAGCTAATGGTGAAGTTATAGTGAATAAGAAAATTAAGTCATTTAACATATATTAGCCTTCAGTTTAAACTTGAAAAAAAATGAGGGGAAGGGCTGCACACTTGCAGCTAAAAATGGGCTGTTTTAGGAAAGGGCTATAAGCAGGTGTGTTTCAGATAACTGAGAAATAAGTACACGCTTAACTTGGTAACTCTCAAGACACCCTGACAGCACTGATGAGACATTCTTTTGCAGGAGGAGAGCCCTGGGGGCAATTTCTCAAAAGATTTTCTTTTATGATCTTTTTAATAAAAAGCTGTAATCTTCAGAACCAATAAGAAGTTTTTATAAGGAATTAAATAAAAAGTATTGAGAACCTAAATTTCTGTTGAGAACCCTAATTTCTGTTGAGAAACTGGATAATTTTGAATCTATTTTGAAACACTTAAAAAACACACGAAAAAAACCTCGTGTTATTTTTCCCCAGGTGAATGGAGTTACTGTTGACTGGCACACACCATTGTTCTGTGCTTGTGTCAGTGGCAGTGTGGCTTGCTTGAATTTATTGCTTCAGCATGGAGCCAGCCTGCACCCACCCTGTGACCTGGCATCCCCCATCCACGAAGCTGCTAAAAGAGGTAACTCCATGGGCATTATAACTCCTTTCCATATTACAAAAAAAACTGTGGTAGTGGGAAAGAGAGATACAGAAGGTAACTTTCTTCATTTGGGTCATGTGAAATACCTTCCTAGTTGGTCTCATCATGAGTGGTGCAGTTCCTTCCACCACTATTGCTCCCTAAGGGCAGCTTGTCTGGGCTCCCAGGGCCTCTGAGTTCCTGTGGTGACACCTGCAAGGGGACATGTTGTCCAAATCATCTGCTAACAATGTGGACATCTGAGGGAGTCATCTGGCTATCTTCCAAAGCAGTGGAGAGAAACACCTGATCCATCTCTTCTCTGGTAGATTTCTAAAATGAGTCAGACAAAATGTGAGGGCTTTGGACTGCCTCCTGACCTGACAGTGGCTTTGCAGTTTCTGTTTTCTAGGTTGGAAAGACTGGTGTGGGCAAAAAATTTTACTCTACCATCTCTTGACAAAACATTGAATTTTTGCCAAATGGCAGCACTGCAATAGATAATTTGGACTGCTGAAATATGCCTGATTTTTTGAGTTGACTTTTTCTTTTCCCTTTTAAGGTCATGTGCAATGTGTTGAAACCCTTGCATCCCATGGGGTAAATATAGATCACAACATCAAGCATCTGGGTACTCCGCTTTATGTCGCTTGTGAGAACCAGCAAGTGAACTGTGCCAAGAAGCTGCTTGAGTCAGGTAAAAAGAAAACTGAGGGATGATGAACTCTCATATCCTCTAACATTTATCTTTGGATAGATTCTCTTTGCATCAGAGATTTAGAGGAGCTAAAAACGTCTGAGATGTTTTGCTCTTAATTGCAGTCCTGGGTTAAATGGGGTAGTAGGGCAACACAGATCTTCCTGACCCAGGAGCTCAGATTTACAGCTCCCAACAAAATGATGTGTAATCCTAGATTTCACATGGCTGGTGGTGCCTAGAACATAATTTCCAGTGTCTGTGTGGTGCTGCAGTTATCTGAAGGACAGGGAGAATTTTGGTTTTTTTTTTCTTTTTTTCTTCCCTCTTTATCTAAAATAATTGACTCAATCATTTTATATAGGGTTTTTTGCAAACCTGTTTTAATTCCTACTGAGTTCATAAAAAGTTTGAAGCATTTCCAACACAGAAAAATGTTCAGCTCTGTATTCTTTGCATCCAACCTAGCTATAATTTTAAGCACTTGGATAATAACAGGACATTTTTGTTACCTATGATAGCTCATCTCTTGTAACCAAAGGGGCCATATAACCTGAAGTGGCAACATAGCTGCTACAAAAATTTAACACAGTGATCTTTTTTGAAGGAAATCAAATACAATTTACAATCTACATTTTAAATGTTTGGGTATTTTTGTCTGGTTTCTCACATTTTGTTCTTTGCTACCTTCTATGTAGGAGAATGTGTATTATAAAAACAACCCAAGTAGTTTTAAATTCTGCAGCTCACCATTTTAAGGGCCATTAGCCCAGCATAATGGATGAGGGAACAATCTTCAGGGTGCTTATATCCTTCTCTACCAAGGACCTCCAGAACTTTTCCAACCTCACATATTTTCCCCAATAAATGATTTGGCATCTGAAAACATCACCAGTTTAAGACTCCAGTTTAAAATAGGATGAAATCCTGCATGTATTTTAAGGGAGGGAGTACTGAGATGGGGAGCAAAGGTTGGCCATAGGTGTCACTACAACTTTGTCCCACTTCAAGATACAGAAGGGCTGGACTGGATGAAGGACTTCCTCATGCACCATTCCTCTGGGATATTTTTCTTGGTGACAGCCCCACTGCTTCCCAACCAGTGCAAGTGACACATGTGAAAACTGTGGTACCAAGCCTGAACATAAGGAAATCCACCACTGGGTGGATGCTACAGAATTTATAAATTAGTGGGGGCAAAAAAGCAGCTAGCTCAGGAGATGGAAATAGGCTACTGTGTAGTCATTATTCTTTGTCCTTTTTTTTTTTTTTTTTTTTTATATTTGTGTTTAGGAGCAAATGTGAACAGTGGCAAAGGCCTGGATTCCCCTCTGCACTCAGCTGCCAGGAAACGCAGTGAGGAGCTGGTGATGCTGCTGATTGACTTTGGAGCAGATATTTGGGTGAAGAATGATGAAGGGAAGAGGCCAATGGAGCTGGTCCCACACAGCAGCTCTGTGGGACAACTCTTCCTGCAGAAAGAAGGTGGCCCTTAGCACTTGTTTTATTCTTTCATGTGAGACTTGTTAGAGAAAAACCACACTTCTGAGAAAGGCTATTTCTTAGCCAGTGCTATGCTACCAGCACTACAACACTGAAGATGACTCATCTTATCTCCATTTACTAATATTGTGACACTAAATATGTCCTCTAACATCAGAATACAGTGGTACATTAACAGTACGAATGATAACAACAATAACCCATCTTTTGACCTCTGGGTTGTGAACCTTCTGCAACAGGGAGCAACTGTATGGAGCTTGCAATACAATGCAAAATAGAGTTTTGAATGAAAAAAAAAAAAAAGCAAAATGATCCTTAGACATTAATTGTAGCTTTTTTTCTGATTAACCAAAAGCAGTGACATAAAATAGGAGTCTCTCCATTCCCTTGCATGTGAGACAGGAGTAGACCCAAGAGTGTTACTTGGAATATGCCAACAAACACAGGCAGAAAATCCTATTTGGTGGGGATTGAGGCTAGCTGGCAAGCAGCAGTTTTGGTGCCTTTTGTTTGACAGTATTTTGAGGGTCAGATGTATGCTAGACACTGGTCTAAGCATAAATACAAAATTGCAACAAGAAAATTTTTACTGTATGTACTACTGAAAAAAAAATAGGAACACTTCTAGTTCTTTTTCCCTATTTTTATTGTTTAATTAGTTAATTCATTAATTAAATTAATTAATTTTATTGTTTAATTGTTTGGCCAAGCTCTTATCTAGTTGCAAAAGTACCTTTCAGATGGAAGACTCCATATTAGGGTTTTTGTGAGTATTAAGGAAAGTTGCATAGAACAATATAATGAATATAAATATATGTAATTAAATTTCTAAACTAGACTTTTTTTTAAATGGACAATATTATGTGCTGGATAATCAAGCAGTATCAAACTGTAGGCTTAACACTAAGGAAGGTCTTATTTTATACTTATATTGTAAGTGACATGTTCCAGGTCAATTTTATTTTATGGGGGATGAATAATGAATTACGGAGAGAAGCCTTACCAATCTCTGGGAAAATTAGAATAAGATCTCTCATGTATAATCACTGGAGTACTTGTGTTCTTCTTTAGATGCTTTCATTTGGTCAGAAAACTATGCACATTTTTCTAAATAATTTTCATTATTTTAAAGAAGTTGCTGACGGTGTTGTCCATGACTTTATTACTCCAGTTACATGTTGATGTGATTGCTGTCATGAAAAGATTTACACCACAGTAAAACTGGAATAATAAAGTCATTAATCAGGCCCTACTTGAAATACTAACGTGAAGATAACAGCGTGAAACAGCAGCACTGTGAGTGTTATATATGAGCATGGGGTATTTAGTTTCCCAGCCTCATCTGTGGTGCAGAGAGCAGTGATCTTTCTGAGATTTAATCCCCGCTGTGTCAGGCTCCTAACTCACGTGGCACTGCATGTGTCCTGTGTATTTGAGACATAAAACCATTCCAGGCTCACCCTGTGGAGCCAGCCTGTCAAGTGGTGCTTGGGCTGGGCTGACAGCTGGGGCAGTAAGGAGCTTTTCTAAGTGAAATGCAGCAATCAAAAGCAGAAATGATGAATGCCAGAAGGGCATTTTGCTGCTGAATAATTTCTTGATGTTCTGCAGCATCCCCTTCTCTGAGTCAGAATTTCTCTGGCCAGGGGAATGGTTACAGTCTGGATCAGTGCTGTAAACATCAGCCCTCGGGTTTTATGGGGAGATTTGGCAGAGTCCCAACAGCCCTGTGGCCCCTCAGCACCAGAGCTGCTGCTCTCCTGTCCCACTCCCACACACAGCCCCTCTCCCCCCATGCTTCAGGAGACACATAAGTACTCACATACTTATGAAATACATCTCCAGAAAGCTGTGGGCTCCAAACTTGCACCAAAAGAAAACCACAGACAGTCAAGGGAGGGGATTCTCCCCCTCTATTCTGCTCTTCTAAGACCCCACCTGCAGTAGTGTGTCCATTTCTGCAATCCCCAACATAAGAAGGACGTAGACCTCCTGGAATGTGTCCAGAGGAGAGACACTCCAATGATCAGAGGGCTGGAGCACCTCCCCTGTGAAGACAGGTGAAGAAGTTGGGGTTGTTCATCTTGGAGCAGGTTGCTTGAGGAAGCTGTGGATGCCCCTTCCCTAGTAGTGTTCAAGGCCAGGCTGGATGGGGCCTTGAGCAGCCTGGTCTGGTGGGGGGTTGGAACTAGATGATCCTTGAGGTCCCTTCCAACCCAAACCATTCTATGAATCTATGATTCTGTGATCTCACTGGGGTGCGGAGAAGGACTTTGAAGGAAGCTTCGATCACCTCTTCTTCTCAAACAGCACAAACCACTTCACACTGCTGCAGCTTAAAATGGAAAAGACCATGCTGCTAATGCTGGTTGCAGCTGTGCAATGACAGAGGGTGACCAGGCTTCAATTGAATTGCAGGCAGCCTGATGTCCTTTGGTGGGAGCAGGTCTGGTTTTCCACTGCTGAAGGTTCTGGGGGCCTCACACCCCCTGCTTGGAGTGGGTTGCAGGAGGTGGGGGAAGCAGCGATGTACAGCTGCTGGTTCGACTTTATTTTTGGGGTGATACAGCCACATGTGTAACCTCTTCCCTGTCTCTCTCTCCAGGGCCTCTGTCTTTGATGCAGTTGTGCCGTTTGTGCATCAGGAGGTGCTTTGGACACAAGCAGCATCAAAAGATAGCTGGACTTCTCCTCCCGGATGAGCTGAAACATTTCCTTCTTCACATTTAAACCTTTCATGTTCAAAATGGTGCCGTTAATAACACAGCCAGGTTCGTTGAGGTTCTTTTCTCATCAAGTAATGTTGTCAGTACTTGCAATGTTAATTTATGGTTGCTGCTGGTGCCTGTTAAAACCCTGGGTCCAAGAAGGACAAGACTGACCAACTGGTTCAGTCCTCACAGCCACCATCCCCGGGAAATCCATCATTTGGAAAGTAATAATTCTGTATGGTTGCATGGTGAAGCTTGAAAATGTGACTGAAGAGCCCTCTAGAAAGTTTAAAAAATGAGCACAGTGTTATAAAATAGATCTCTTGATTCTACTGTATCCGGGCACAGTCTCAGAGGGCTTGTTGCCACCACCTTACAAAGAAAAAACATACCCCAGCCCAGCTCAAAAAAGCACTTCATAAGTATATTAAGGGTACTGTGAAGACAGGCTGAGGGAGCTGGGGTTGTTCAGCATGAAGAAGGCTCCCGGGAGACCTAATAGTGACCTTCCAGTACCTGAAGGAGCCTACAGGAGGGATGGAGATGGATTGTTTGCAAGGACAACAAGGGGAAACGGCTTTAAATTAGAGTAGATTTAGATTGGATGTTAGGAAAAAGCTCTTTGCCATGAGGGCATTGGAAGAACAGAACATGTTGCCCAAGGGGGTAGTTGAGGCCTCATCACTCGAGATACTCAAGGTGAGGCTTGACAAGGCTCTGAGCAACCTGATCTAACTGATGATGTCCCTGCTTACTGCAGGGGGGTTGGACTAGATGACCTTTAGAGGTCCTTTCCCATCCAAATCCTTCTATGATTCTATGACAGCTACTCCTCCTGTTAGCAGTCATCATGTGCCTGATGTCTGTGAGTGCTGTACCCACACCAGAGTACAGATCAGGAAGGGGAACCCAACTGAACCTACTTACAAAACAAGCAAGGCTCTCTGGCAGATGACATTTATTTTTTAAGTGTGTCACACCATGTATAGATAAGCACTAACAAACAAACTGCATCTGAGACATACATTTCTGACTTGACATCAAGTAGATCACTGCTGATGTCAGCTCCCTACAGTGCAATAATAATGCGGGAAAAAAATAATCATCCAATAAAATCACTTATTCCCAATGCTTTGGGACATGAGGGAGGTACATTTCAGTACTACATATTTTTTCCTTTCAATATACTGTTTTTCAAGGGTACAGGCTAACAGGCTGTCAGTTGCAGGCACTGAGTGATCCCCCTTCTTGCCCTGAGAATTAGATGATATTTCCTAAGCACTTCTCAGCATGCATCAGAAAGACAACAGTTTCAATCCCCTTTCCTCACCCGAGAAAATGTATCTTAAGAGTGAGATTTCTTTTTTCTTGGAGAGGTGTCACCTCACTCATAGCATTTTCTGTGGGAGCAGTAATAACAACACCTCTGATGTATCATCATAAAACAATGAAAATACTGAAATTAAAGTCAATTCTGAATCAAAAAGGTAATGGATGATTTGTGGTCTCTGTTTGGTTGCTGAGCTGCTGGCTCAGTTTCTCTCACACAAACATGACATATGTAGTTCTTATTCCACCAAGAGCCTGGGAACAAATATTTCTTCCAGCTAAACTTTAATACCGGGTGTTTTTCTTTCCCTTCCAGAAGAACATCCTGCTGCCAGAATCTAAAGCATGGTTACAACCACTCTGGGCTCTCCCAAGCCAGCCTCTGGTAATATTGGCTGCTTGACACATGAGGAAGCAAGGATGCTGAAGCCATCAGCCTACGCTCTCTCCATGCCGGAACTGCAGTGCATCTTGAGGGGCCTCTTGTGGGGCTACTGCCACATCACCTCTGTGGAGGGACAGGCCACCCACTCCAGTGAATTTGGATATCCTTTTCTTCTTGACTTTGCTGTGAAGACTCCTGGAAGAATGGGCTTGGATGCAAAACTGTGATGATGTCAGTAATGCCAGCAATGAGATTTACAGAGCCATTATCTCAAATGTATAGAGAGCAGGAGCCTTCAAATACACAAACTTATTTTGGTGTTAACTAGTGTGCAGTGTGTGCAGTGCAAGCCTTTTTCTGTATGGGAAGTTAATGAGCTTGGATCAACAATTACAATTTAAATCCTCAGCTGGCCAATGTGACTGCTTGTCATAGGTATGATTGTTTGTTTGAGTTTTTTTATGTGTGTACTGACCAAACACAGAAAGAGAAGTTTTGTTGGTTTTGTGGGACACTGAATTTTACCCTAAAAGTCAAAGTGATGAACACAGTTGGGTCCGTAATTCACCTTGTGATAGAGACACCTTGAAATCTCCACTTCTCTCACCCAATTCATCACACAATTTGAGCCATGTAAAAATGCACTGAATGGCTAAAGATGGCCTTCTACATTTTTTTCCTCCTGCTGGGAAGACAAACAGACATCTGTCTTCATATCTTCATAAGCTGAATAAAACCAGGCATCTTGGATGGGAAAGGTGGATCCTTCTGAAATTAGTATCTTGGTTAAGCTGAATCTGCGTTGAGCCAGCAGGGATCAGACAACAAACCTAGTGCTTGTATTTTGAGGATTTAAGTGTGAAGAAACCCTGCTTTGGTGACACACCTGAAAGATTCAGATTATTGTATTTTAGATTATGAAGAACCATTTTTATACACTAGTTTATTATTTTCCTTTAAGCATCTTACTTTGTAACCTCAGCCAATGTAATATTACCTCAGTAATATCAACATCAGGAGAAAATTGCTCTGACAAGGCTATGAGAGTGTTGCTTCTAGATTGCTTTTCTTCTGGAAATTTCATAGTGTGACACTGTTTACTTGAATCCCTCTGATCAAGTGTATTTAGGATGAATTCTGTACTCCCAGCTTGTATCATCTCACTATGTGTGCTTATTTATTTTAATATAAATCATGATCAACACTGGCTAATTGCAGCTTTATGCATCCGTACTTATACAGTTATAAACTGTAAAAGCTGTAGAAGAGGCAAGCTGAATAAGCTCATTAGAGGTGAGATTTTGAACTTTTTCTGTAATTGAAACCATTCCAAATGTAATGCAGGACTTGAAAGATTGTCAGGAATGTATTCTATCAGATTCTTTGTTACTATTTTGTTAGCAGTTTAATGGTGGTAAATCCAAAATTTTATAGGATATTTGCTTAAAAGGAAATTTTTATACTCTTTTTAAATTTTCATTTATTTTTTAAATGGTAACACTAATTTCATGTATTGTCTGATGCTATGGATTTTTAGACTGAACTCTTAATTGTTTGCAGTACTGGCTACAGGAAAATAGTGTACAGGATAATGCCTTTAAATAGACTTATAGTAAAGATATCACTAAGATGTGAATACTCTGCATGCCTTTCCTTTTGCTGATATTTTAAGGTAGAGTTGGACTCTTGTAATTGCTTCTCTGCTCACTTGAGAGTTAGTGAAAAGGACCCTTGGATTTCACAAGTAGAAGACATCATTAGGGGTTTTTGGTGTTGGTGGGTTTTGTTTGTTTGTTTCTTTGGGGTTTTTTGTGTTGCTTTTTTATTATTGTTACTACTTATTTGATTTTTTTACTTATTTTTATCAGTTTGCTTCTCCTATCTCCTCAGCAAGAGGTACATCTAACAGTCAAGGTGCCCTTATTTGTGCCTGGACAGCAGGAACTCTACTGGAATCTAGTGTGTGGAGATCCCAGTAGAACTTGAAGTTCAAAAGATGACCTCCAGCATTCAGTGGGCACACTGCATGGCTGGAAAGACATGGGAGGGCAGAAATTCCCTCTCCATGAGATGCATCTCTGGAAGATTCTGCCCCAAAAAAACAACTGAAAGTGAGAGAGCAATGACAGCAAATTGCTTTACAGGTTTTTGTTTCTGTCAGGTACAGGGCTGCTTATGAAAACTGTTGCACTAAGCAACCAAAATCTTAACAAAAGAAGAAAACTCATTTAAGCAAGAAATTTCTCTTTTGATTTACCAAAAGATATATGAGACAGCAAATACTTGCAAAGATGTTCTGGCTCTTCAGCTGTAGCCTGGTGAATTCATCCACATCCCAGGACTTGTTTCCTCATTATACAGTTGCATGCAAAGGTCCACAGCTGCTCTGCCCATTTCATGCTATTTTATGGTTTTGTTTTTTTCTCTTAAATGGAAACCACAAATGTCAGTAAATGAAATACACAGCTTTGGAGAATATGAAGACAATGTCCTTTTGCCTCTCCACTAACATGAATTCCTTCCAGCATGGCTAAGAAGGAAATAAATTTTACATTACCAGCTTATAAATGAGACAGACCAGCTGTAAATTAGTGAAAAAGCAAGTGCTTGCACCCCTGAGCATGGGATATATTCAATCCTCTCAGACTCGTGTTCTTGAGACCTACAGGTCCAGGACTTGACACTTGTAAAGCCACTTTTTCATGCTTAAGATGCACAGTATCTGTCAAAATGGAGACCGCCTGTCCTGCGATCCCAGCCAGAACCTTGATGGGTTTGGATAAAAATTCCCAAGAGTTATTTCTTTGCACATCAAGTGATTATTTGTCACTTCTTGATAACATTGCTCAGCTCAGTGCTCCAAGGAATACTCACTTTCATGCACACAGGAAACATTTGATGCAAAAGTGCTCTCTCGGATGCGTTGGGGAGCCCACTTTTCTTTAAAACTACAGCAGTGAGCTACTACTAGGAAATAATTAAAATGCCTATATTCTTATTCAAGAAGGTAACCCTTATTCCATTCTTATCCAAGTGCTTGGTAGCACACCTGGACAATACCTAGATCATGTCACCATGTCACCATGCAACAAGGTCTTGTTTCTGATCTATTACAGGTGAAGCCTTTACTTTCTGAACTACTGTCTTTCACAATTCTAAAGGCCCTGAAACTCATTAATCATCACCAGTTCAAGAGACAAGGGTGTAGATTCATGGCTTTAGTGCCTGTGAAGTAAAATTGAGCTTGTAATCTGTAAAATGTCTCACTTTGCAAATTAAACTGTGGAGTCTCTGCCAAGTCTGGGGCTTTTGAAATCCTTAGAATTTCCCTTTCTATGGTCTGAAAAATACAGTGATAGAAGTTAAAGCAGATCTTTGTCTGATGAAAACACACTGAATCCTGAAGGTTCATAGAGACCCTGGAAAGATGAGTATGACAAGCACAGTATTGTCTTGTTCATTTAAATTGCATTTTTAATGAACTTACTTTGAGGAACATTAGCTGTACTGGCTTCACCTTTGATTAAATAATTGACCCAAGCCAGAAACTGTTGGTGTTGGGAACTTCTGTATGGACCAAAGCTTCCTGGAGCTGCTTTGCTTCACCTCAATCATCCCAAAAGTGCAGCACCTGGTACATGGTTCCCCTTTTGTGCCCTACTGGTGATTGAGGGCTGAGGCTGCGAAAATCTGTATCCAACTGTTTATATATTATTTTTCCTATAAGCTGGTAGGCAGCACCTATGCCTTCCCACGTCTTGTAAATGAGAACTACAGACCTCCCTTTCCATAAGAGCTGCACACATATTCATGGGGTCAGAGTAGGTGACAAAGGCATTTCTACTCCTGAGCTCAGTGGGTTCAAGGTGCAAGCACATCCTGACTTCCTTGGAGTTAAGTCTATTAATCATTTGTCCATGGAAAAGGCAAATCACTTCTCAGGCCCTGGGAGTACCAGTTTACTCTCTTTGCTTACTGATCACTGGAGGGGAACAACTTTGCTCATAGCTCCCAATTTTTGGGGGCCAAAACTCTTTCTTCACAGACCAAAGGTTAAGAAGTAGCTTCTTCTCCCTTCCAAGTTAAAATTACTTTTAATATTCCCAAGGCTAGAAAATAAGCAAAGCCAACCCCAAGCAGTTCAATCCAAGTCAAGTAAATTGCTCATTTTTCTTGCAGAAGCAGAACAAAACATGAAAAATACTGTCTACCAGCTGGCCTATTGGGACATATTCTTTAGAGGCGATGGAAGAAAATTCAAATTCCCTCCTAGAATGGAATAGAATCAATCTCTATCTTTGCCTTCCATGGTGCTTTGGAGATAGATTTTCCTTTTTTTTTTTTTTTTTTTTTTTGTGACTCTGAGCCTGTCTGACTTGAATTCACTAATAGTTTTTCACTGATAGTGCCTCACTAAATAAGAGAAATAGACCAGATATTTGAATAAGGCCACCACTGGAGCAGGGACTGATGACCTTGAGGGGCTGATGGGAGAACCTGGGCCATGGGTAGGGTGGGGAGAGTCCAGGGGGCTGGCATAGGGCACAAGGGCAGGTGGTACCTTCAGGGTCTTGGTATCTCAGTATCCACTTAAATTCTCATCATCCATGGTATCCTATAAAGAGGAGATCTACAGCTCCACCACATATTTTGTGTATGGCTAATTCCCCCACCCCTATTCTTCTGCAAGAGTTTCCAGCTAATTTTTATCTGGGAAAATAAACAATTGTTCTTTACTTTCTTCTTGGTACTCCCTTGATAGTCCTCTGGCTTTTGTCTCCCCCAGGCCAAAGACTCCAGGGATGGAAGATGAGTGACCAAAATATTGTGATTCTACCTGTGAATGAAGTATCCACGAGAGAGAAAAAAAAAGGGAAGGGGGAGGGGAAGGGGAGAGAGGGAGGGAGAGAGGGAGAGGGGAGAAAAATGCCAGAGCTATCTAATGTTTCCCAGCTGTTTTCTGTGTGTGTCCTGTAGTGCTTCTCAGAAACTTCTCTTCCTGGCTCACATAATCAGACAGTTTAATCCAAATATCTAGTGAAAATTCCTTGAGCTCATATACCCATGTACTGAAGGGGTTTTGCACATGCTCCCTCCTTTCAGTTATCTTATCCATAAAAATAATCTTAATTATTTTGCATGCTTATCTGTGATTGAAGGGGGAACTGCTACACGCAAAGCTCCAGCAAAGGGCACAGTAAGCACAGTAAGATCTTATTTTCTTGAGGAATGAAAACCAGAGTGTTCCTGATCTCAGCAAACAGTCTGGAGTTTGGGTCTGCTCATCTGTGTGTTCCGGGAGCTGAGAAGGGAAGTGGTCAGGCAAGGCATCTCTTTCCTGTTAAGTGTGATGATTAAAAGCCCCCAACTCTTATGAACCAAAAGGCAGATTATGTGTTATGAGAGACTGAATTAACTTCTGGCTTGGGAGGCCGAGACAGGGATTTTTTGCCTTTGCCCTGCCACAGTGTTTCCCTGGGGCTGTCTGGCTGCTTCCCCAGGAACCAGAGCCCTCTTGGGCCAGGAGGGTGAGAAGAGGAGTGTCTGCCATGGGGGCTATTGGTCCTGCTGCCTTTGCCTGTTCCTCCTGCATTTAGCCAGCAGATGGTATTGCTGGCACACACCTCTGAAGAGTTTTGCAAGAGGGGTTAAAAATCGAGCTAGCAGAGTCCTGGTGCTGGGTGTGAATGGAGCCTCAGGCTCCTGTGATCCAGGGAATTGCCCATATTGCCACTTCCAGCTGAAAGCCATGAAAGCTGTGATTTTTACTGTCCTTCTATTGCCTGGATTTTCTGCATTTATTGTCCAAAATGCTGTATGCATACAATGGTTAGCAATGCTTAGTTAATCCACAGCATGGATTAACTGTGCTTTATATTTACCTTCCTTTTATGGTGAAGACTAACTTTTTTACTCTCCACAGATGCTGTGAAGAAAGCACTGGAGAACTCTAATAAAAATCAATACAAATGCTCTTCCTTGGTCACTGGCTGTCAATGACATGGTAATTAGAGGTATCCTGCAGCACTCCTAGTCTTAGCTCTACTCGTTGAGTTAGTTTTTTACAGAGCAGTTTGCTTAAGGTATTTTTCCCCCAGGTTCCATTAACACTTGACAGAAAAAATGTCAGTTCCAGAAAATGGAATTTCCATGCCTACTGGAACTATGCATAATTAACCAATAAGACACTGAAATCTGCCTTGGTGTTCAGAATAAGTACTTACTGGAGTATAATACTCTTCAGAACCCCTTCTCCCTTCTGTAGGAATAGTTACTACTGTAGGCTTCCTCATTTCACAGGCTGGCTGTTACTGCTGTCTAGATAACAGCTCTAAAAAAGAATCGTTTGTGTAATTTATTTTGGGTAAGAGTGTTCCTTGGAATCTTCTCCTAAAAACCATGCAGCATGGGACTTCACAAAACCATTTTGTGTAACAGCCAGGACTCGTCATATCTGTGCTCCGTGATGTGAAGCAACTCTGATTTTAGAGAAGTGCCTTGTTTCCATGCCTTCTCTACAATGTCTTGTTTATAACACTTGCCACAGTCTAGAGCCCAGGAGATGAATGCATTGCATATGATTCAGCTTCATGACTTTGAAATAAAGGCCTTCCCCACACTGACTACATGTAGGCTGGGCCTTTTAAATGTAGGATATTGTGTGAATTACTGTAGCAGATCTTCACATATCCTTCTAGGTAACTTAGAAAGACGTATAAATGATTTACTGAAGATGTGCATTTGCCTTGTGTAAACAGGCAGGCACTTTAATAGTGCTCTCATTTCTCTGAAACTTCTACAGGAGCTGTCTAGAATATTGCAAATATCAGCAAGAAAAAAAAGAAAGTAGGGGGCAGGGACAACTTCATAAACTTAAATATGTTTTGTGCTTCTTCACTGCAGCAAATTTCATCTGCACATACAGATCCTTCATCAGCTTTTTCTGGCTCCACAAAGGCCATAAAGGAAAGAAGACTGGAGTTCTGTTTTGCTATCACCTGCGTGCCTGTGGGCTTGCTCTGCTAGAAATCACCCTTGCAGCCTGAGCCCATGAGAAGGGGGAGTGCTGTAACTGGCTGGGTGGAAACCATGCTGTAAAGAAATGGTTTGGTTTGGATGGGACCTTTAAAGATCATCTAGTGCCAGCCCCCTGCACGGGCAGGGATTCCTCCTCTAGATCAAGTTGCTCAGAGCCTCATCCATCCTGACCTTGGATGTTTCCAGGGATGGGGCATCTACAACCTCTCCAGGCAACCTGTTCCAGTGTTTCCCCGTCCTCATTGTAGAAAAATTCGTCTTTGTATCTACTCTGAATTTATCACATTTTAGTTTCAAACCATTACCCCTCTTGATAACACTACAGGTGCTGTAAAAAGTTTGTCTCCAACTTACTTATAAGCCCTCCTTAAGTATTGAAAGGCCATGTTTTAAGTATCAAGAGTTTCAGTGCATCTAGTATGGGCCCCATTTTAAGTGATGCATATTTTAACACAGAGGTCCAACTATGGTCATCTTGAGGCTGCTGTCCCCTCAGCAGCCTTCTGTTTTGTGTGCTTGTTGGTAATACAGTGTGTACATGCTGGAATTAACAACTTCATTTTGTATCAGACATCACCTTTGAAGCTACTGTGGCTGACAGTAAAAGCATAGTGCTTTAACTACCATTTTAGGTGTTGTCAGACTTGTATTAAAGTGCAGATATTCAAATATAGCCAGGAGGGGGGAAAAATTCCTTGTTAAAATTTTGTACAAATTATTTCTGCTCTCCTTTCTATCACTTCAAACAATTTCCTCGCTGAGATGCTGTTCTTCCTTTCAGTGATGCACTTATTGACTCATCTGTATGGAAGCACCTTGCCTCCTGGCTCCTTTTGCTGGGTCATTATATGTATTTATTGCTGCATTTCTTTGAAGCACTTTCATTAAATTCTACTTTGTGGTTATCCCAGAAACCCACTGTTAGTATACAGCGCCCTTTCATGCTTATGGCAAATGCAAGTTCATTCTCTTACATTTTACGTATCTCTTTCAACCATTTAAAAATGAAAAAAAAAAAAAAAAAAGAAAAAAAAAGATCTAGTTAAGTTACTGTAGGATTTTGTCTCTTTCCATTTTGTCTCTATACCACCAAATATACCTAATTTCCTGCAGGTTTCTGCTTTATAGCTCAAAGCTTTGGTGTGGATTACTTCTTTTGAAAACTATTAGGACTGACCACAGGAAGAACAAATTTTGTAGAGTATCAGCTGCTGAATCTCCAAAGATAAAATCACTGGGGAAAAACTTGCAGCATTTGGAGTTACTTAAGAGGCAATTCTCTTCCCTTAACCTCATGAAAGGTGACCATTAGCATTAGTATTTTTAAACTGTCACAAGTATGAGGCATGAATGTGAACATTGTTAAGGGATTTGGAAAGCACTTTTGAAAGAGTCCAAAAGTCAGATTAAAAAAAAGAGAGAGAGAGAGAGAACCAAATTCAAGCAAAAATAGCATCACGGTTTAGGCCCAGATGGTACCAACCAGGAATCCGCTTGCCCACCCCCCACCCCCACTGTGGGGCAGGGAGGAGAAAATCCACCCACAGGCTCAGGAATCCAGACAAGGACAGGGAGGTTTGCATTCCCCAATTGCAGTAATGGGCAAAAACCAGACAGGCTCAATTTGGGGTGGAAAAAAAAGTCTAATTAAATTGGATTGGAATAGGGGGAGCTTCCAGCAGCTTCTCACAGGAGCCACCCCACTGCCCCCTTCCCCCACCTTCCAAAACACCACTGAACTAACCCAAGACAAATAGATACCTGTAATTTTTGGTAACTGTTGTTCACACTTCAAATGAATTACTGATGCAACTTCTTCTCTTGACAGCCAAATCTTTAAAGCTATTTAGGTGCCATAGTTCACAAATTTTGCTTGGACCAGAGTGTGAATGAAAAACCCTTTGGACTAATGGGTAGCCAGGACTTCATCTACTACTTTATGCACTCCTGCTGTTTTTTCAAACACATCTCAGGAATTAACTGCAAGGAAATCCCCAAATTCCTGTTACTCCTGTGTAAGGTGTTTAAGTGTACCTTCCCTCTCCCAAGGGGGGCCTACAGGGGACCTTGTTCTTCTGACAGGTGGATGACCTGAGGATTTAGCTTCATGCATCTTCACTTGAAAGGCAGTGCTTGCTAATGCTGTATTTTGTGAAACTGGAATTAAGGATTCCCATTTGGGGGGGGTGGGGTGTTTTATAATTGCTGAAAAAAAGCTTATGGTTGGTTTGGTTTTATTGAGGCTGAACAGTATCTGGGTGCCACAACACATTCTGATTTCCACTCCATCCATTGCAAACATCAGGGACCAGACTGCAGAATACTTTTGCTTCCTTTAGATCAATGTGACTTGATGTCTTTCCCATGAGGAGGAAGTGGGGTATGAAGCAGAGACGGTATGTACCTGAATCTCACCTACCAAGCAGGCAGAAAAATGTTGTGTTCTCATCTGAAATGTAGTGGTATAATCTGATTGCCAATGTTGTTCTCTGTACAGTTAAGAACCAGAGGATATTGTTAACAGTCTATCAAAAAGTCCAAAGCTTTTATAAGCTTCTTTATTCAATAAATGAATGAGCAAGGACAGGGTACCAAGCTGTCATTAAAAGAATCAGAACATTTTGGTTGGTTTCTTTCATTAAGATGTCCTGCTTCTTCCAGAGAAAAGAAGCAAAAACATGACAAAAAATATTGGTGAAAAAGAAAAAAAGACATTCATCCTGCAGCTTTGCTGAGAAGAAAGGACATCAACAGGAGAATAAAGACAATATAATGCATTCTCCCACCCACCCCTTGTTCTCTCCACCCCATTTGTAAAGGAAAACGCTGGAGGCTTTGCTGGTCCTTTCTGCTTTGCACAGAAGCTTCAGCTATTTCTCCAAAACACACATTTTTACCCAGGATATCTTGACTTCAAGGTTGGGGTTTGGATTAAAGTACTGTGTAGTACAGTCAGCTGCGTTTGGAGAGCGCTGAAACTACTGCTGCTGCAAAATCAAATTGCCCAGTTGTTTGGCAAAAAAATGGACCCTGAGAGAACATAGCAGCATTACTTTTCAGACAGGGCTGGCTTCACCTGATCTCCAGCTGCAGTTCAGGACATTGATGTTTAAATCCTAAGGCATTATTGGCCCCAGGTGCAAAGTTCACTTGGCATGACTGTTTCCACTAGCACCACTTTTCCTTAGGCATCAAGGATGCTGTGAAGTATGTTCCCACAGAGCTAAAACCATAGAACTTAGTCACATAAGAGGAGATTTTGAGTTATTTTCTGGGAACTTCTCTCTATAATATACTGGTAGAGTTATAGCAATAGAATTTCTCTCCTCTGCCCAGCCAGCTGTTTTTATGATACATTAAAAATGATGGGTTTAAAATTTAATAGGGTAGAGGCGTGGCACACACGTGCCACATGGTTGAATCTCTTTCAGATGTCATGGCATGAAGTGTGCGTATCTTTGGGATATCTTGTGTGCCAGATTAACAATGTAGTCAAGAGATGGGCCAAGGAGAAGGGAAGGGAGGGACTGTGGGCCATCAGTCATGTTGATGTCCCCCTGTCCCTCTCCATCAGGGGCTATGGCAAGCACCCAGGTTAACCCACACAGTCAGGCATGAACTGGGACTCTGACAGCTTCAGGACTGGTGTTTTTCAGGAGAGGACTGAGCTCCAGAAACCACAGCTGGATGAGAGTTTTGGATGTTAGTGGTGTGATGTTTACTGGACTTTATCTGAATACTACTGGGAAAGGCAGCACCAATATTGTATGACTCCCATTCTTCAAGTCTATAGTATTTTTTACCTGTATGAAGCCAAAGAAATCCTTTGAAACAATTTATTCTCCTTTTTTCTTCTTTCTCATGCATTTCTTACTAACTCAGACCAGCTCACTATAATCACAAGAACTAAGGTTTCAGGATGAATCCCTAAAAAGCTGGTTAGTTCTAGGAGTAATGCTACAATTAGCATAGGAGTCCTAGGAGTAATTCCAGCCTTTTTTCATTTTCCATGGATCCTGCATGAATCCTGTCCTGGTCTTTAACTGCATGATAGCTGTTCTTCCTCCAGACCCTGCATCTTCACTGCAGGTTTGTGTGGAGTAATGTGGTTTCTTCTTACTGCTCAGCATGTTGGCACCCTGCCTCATTCATTGTAGGCTATTCAAACCATGCCCTGATGATAAGGTTATTAATTTCTCCCAGCACTTTTCTTTGAGGCTGATCACTGCTGTGACTGTCTTCTTCACAAGCATTAGCAAATGTATTGTTACAGCTTCCCGGCAAGGAGTCCCTGTTGTTCAGAGTGGAGCCACAGCAAAATTCCTAATTTTTTCCACAACTTTTTTTTTTAAATTTTATTTTCATTCTACAGCCCTGTAAATATTTAATATGCAACTGGTTTTCATTTCATTTGCAACTGTGAGAAACTGATAATCAAGCTAGATGTACAGAACATGCAGCAGTTTGTCTGCTTCTTTTTTAAATGCCATGTTTATGTATCTTGCCTAGCAATATGCACTGAACAGTTTATAAAGGCAAAGGAAGACCTACAGCTTCAGGACAGCCTACAACACCCTGTGCCAGGATCTCATCCTTCCATCAGGAAATATAGCTTCCATCTTCCAGGGCTTGCAGCTTCTCTGACCTCCAGAGGACCAGAGGGACAGGGAGTGAACACTGAAAATGGAGCTGCTCTTTCTGATATCTGGAGAGGGTGAGCTCTGGTCTCAGCCCTCTTCTGCCACCTCCTTCTTCCCTTTCTTCCTTTCATTTCTCCCCTCCTATTTCATCTCTTTGCTTCTCCTTTCCTCCTGGGATTGTCAGTGACAAGAGAAATGCAAAACAGGTGTGAAATGCAAACCAATAATCCCAGCAGACTTTATTGGTTTTGCCTGTCTTTCAGGCCACATCATGTTTTCATTGGTGATGTGGCTCTATGATTCCTCCCTGGTGGTCCATGGGGTACATGCAGAACTACCAAGTGATCGTGGCCAGTCAGCATGGGTTCAGGTCCTAGCATGATCTCCTTCTGTGACAGGGTTACCCACTTATTGGATGAGGAAATGGCTGTGAATGCTGTCTACCTTGACTTTATCAAGTCCTTTAACACAGTTTCCCATAGCATTGTCCTTGAAAAGCTGGCAGATGGTGGTTTGGGTGTTCACATCTGTCAATGGCTAAAAAATTAGTTGGGTGGCCAGGTCCAAAGAGCTGTGTTCAATGGAGTTAAATCCAGCTGCCAGCTGATCACCAGTGGTGTTCCCCAGGGCTCAGTGCTGGGGCTGCTCCTGTTTGACATCTTTATTGATGACTTGGTGAGTGCACCCTCAGTAAGTTTGCAAACACTAAGATGTGTGGCAGTGTCATTCTTCCTGAGGGTAGGGAGGCTCTGCAGAGGGGTCTAGACAGGCTTGATCCACGGGCCAAGGCCAATAGTGTGAGTTCCAACAAGGCCAAATGTTGGGTCCTGCACTTTGGCCACAACAACCCCCACCAGCACTGCAGGCTTGGGGAGGGGTGGTTGGAGAGCTGCCCGGCAGAGAGGGACCTGGGGGTGCTGAGGGGCTGAACACGAGCCAACAGTGTGCCCAGGTGGCCAAAAAGTCAAGCAGCATCCTGGCCTGTGTCAGGAACAGTGTGACCAGCAGGACCAGGGAAGAGATTTTACCCCTGTGCTCACCCTTGGTGAAGCTGCACCTTGAGTACTGTGTGCAGTTTGGGGCACCAGGGTGTAGGAAGGACATTGAGGTGCTGGAGAGGGTGCAGAGAAGGGCAACCAAGCTGATTAGGGGTCTGAAGAACAGGTCTGGTGAGGAGAGGCTGAGGGAGCTGGGGCTGTTCAGCCTGGAGAAGAGGAGGCTGAGGGGAGATCTTATTGCTCTCTACAGCTACCTGAAAGGAGGCTGTACTGAGGCAGGTGTTGGCCTCTTTTCCCTACTGACTAGTGATAGGGCAAGAGGAAATGGGTTCAAGTTGCACCAGGGTAAGTTCAGATTAGATATTAGGAAAAATTTCTTCACCAAAAGAGTGGGGAGGCATCGGAACTGGTTGCCCAGGGAGGTGGTGGAGTGGCTGTCCCTGGGGGGATTAAAAAAATGGGTAGATGTGGCTCTTTGGGAAATGATTTAGTGGTTACCATGGTGTAGTTGGACTTGGTGATATTGAAGGTTCTTTCCAACCATGACAGTTCCATGATTCTGTGATTCTATGTAGTGAAGCTCATATTTCTTTTACTCTATCACCAAATTCATCCCTGATTCTTCCTCCCTCAGTAATCTCCTGTTTGTCCTCCTGCATCTTTCCTATGTTCAGCCTTCATCTCCATATTTTCTTTCCACAGGTTTTCCACCTCACTCTGGCACCTCCATGCTCCAAGCTCCAACTCTTATTTCCCTCCAGGCATTCTCTGACTTAATTTTCTCTATTTAATCTCCTACTGCAGTCATTTCTACTTGCCTACCTCACAAATCTTGTTGTCATTTCAAAAAGGTGGGTTTCTGTTGTACTCCAGAAAAGTACAGAAGCCAGAAGAGAGAGTATAAAGGAATGGAGCTTGCTGCTCTCTGCTCCACTGTCCAGAACACCATGGGCACTAGTGTTTAGGGAAAGCAACTGAAAGGAAATGCGTCACCTGAAAGTGAGATTGACATTAGTGAAGACCTCATTTCTAGCCTTTAGTTTCCAGCTACTCTGCAGACCCACATATAAAGAGACATGGGCATGAACTGAAAAACAGGAGCGCCCACTTAAACGCAAAAAAACCTTTACTGAGAGAATGGCTGAGCACTGGCACAGTGCAAAAAAGCAGAAGAGTATGATCTGAATAACAAAAGAATTGATCTTCTTTCCTCAAATGACTGTCCTTAATATTACCTGAAATTTCATGGAGAGCATCTTTAGTGGTTGAGGAGATAGAACAGAAAAAATATTGTCATAGTAGCCCTGTGTCCACATTTTTCTGTTAACATTCCTTCTTGCCTCTGACAATAAGCTAACATCTTCATTGCTGGGAAGATTGGGATATGTAAGCAGTTTGAGATCTGAGTCATTCCGTAGGATGCAGACCTTGCTGAGTAATACCTTCTCTGAAGGGCATCCTTTGTAAGAAAAAGACAGTGATGGTGTAAGATGATGTCCCTTCCAGTAAGACATTCTTGAAGAAAGCATCCACAAAGACAGATTTTGAGTGACATTAGTTACTCTGCTAGTATAAGTTGCTTTGGAGATGAGATTTGCTGTTTAGGCAAGTGGGATTCATGTGGGTTGTTCAGATAGCTGTGCTGACTTTTTCTACTTGTGGACATTCGTTATCTAATGACCACTAAGTGAAAGGCAGAAGGGAGTTTCTCTCCAAAACTTATACTTGTTAATAGCAGTTGTGAAATAAATTATTTTGCCATTTATCAGGAAACACTCTAAATACTTGTGGTGTAGGCAGCTCTAGACTGCCTGCAAACACTGCTCTATTTGGATTTGCTGTTTTGGGGAAAACAGGACATTTTATATTTCTCAGTTGGTCCATAAAAGAAAATTTACTCTGCTACCAAGGCAATGAACAGTCATAAAGCTAAAGAAAAGAAAAAAGAGTTTATATATTGAGGCTTTAAGTTCACGCTTCTCATTGCAAAGTAGGAAACAAAAGGCTATAGGTTAAACAAATACATACACTCAGAACTGTTTCTAAACAACACTATGCTCTTCTCTGTGCTCATTTTCTCTTACTTTATAGTCCCAGAATGCATCCTGGCCAAAAAGAATGGGAGGTTTAGGACTAACAGTAAGAGCCCCTCTTCTGAATTCTGTCCTCAGTTCTTATTTTAGTGTTTTCTGCAGAGCAGCCATCATCATCTCTCTATTTTATTAGTCAGATTTGGAATATGAATGCAAATGTATATGATGGCTCTGGTAGGAAGCTTGGTTTTAGGGCTGTTCACTCACATTTTATCACTCCAGGGTTCATCCCTGAAAGAAAAGGGTATATATGGACTGTGAAAATAATATGAAGGTTCTTGCTGTAGGTGGCTATGGGGTGTCATCCCATCCTCTTTAGTATTGTTATCTTGCTGTTGCTTCTTGACTGTGAATTACTCCATTTTATTGACTGCTGATGCACTCACATCAAATGTTATACAATCTGTTGGTTCTCAATGTCTTCAGGTAAACTTACAATTTCCATTATGTTACAAGTTTTCTACATAGAATGCAATTGAGCCTGCACATCCATAGGAGGGCAAGCTTCCTCTGCTCTCCAGATCTCTTTCATGGGATCCTGTGTCATGACAATTTATTTGCTTTAATATTTGCCCTCTGCAACACAGTTTTTCATCTGAAAACATGACAAAGCTCTCAAAATCCAGGGAGCAGTATCTGAGGCCAGAGACTTCTGGGAAAACAGGGTTACCCTGGATATGCTGCAGATGTGCTCATTCAAGAAGCATTTGCCCTTTCTGATCCCTTGATCCGTGTTTTCACTTCCAGTCTCTACACATGCACTTAAGTCCAGGCTGGTGCTCTTGGAGGAAGCACCTCGTCCCACTGCTGTGAAGATAATTATCCTTGCAGTCCTGGAAAGAATGAGAACTGTAAAGTTAAGTACTTTTCTGAAAGTGGAAGCCAGATGAAAACCCTCTGTCTCTACCAGAAACCTTTCTATCGGGACATTAGAAGAGCTGTGGTAAGCTGGAACAGCAATGTTGGAAATACAAATTGTAACGCTTTTTTAGTACGTGGATGACTGAACCCTGCCTGATACCAGCTGCCCAAGGAAGTTTTCTCCATCCTTGGAGATACTCGAAAGCCTTCTGGACATGGTCCTAGGCAACGAGGTCTAAGTAGCCCTGCTTGAGCAGAGGGGTTGGATCAGATAACCTCCAGGTGTCTGTTCCAATCTCAACCATTCTGTGATCCTGCCATTTGGTTCAAGCCCCTGCTCTGTATGATGCAGGCCAGGATGTACTGTCAGCCTCTCACACAGGTTTCTCAAGCCTCAGGTCCATATTTGGAGGGAAATGGGACAACAATTTGGGAAAACAGAATCCCAGCAACTCCAGTTTTGAAAAGGTCCCCATTATTTTGGCCATTGTTCGAAAGGGAGAATGTGACTTGCAGCAGGTGAACACAAGAAGTCTTTCTTGATAAATAGGTTAATATTTTGAATTCTGGAGCATATAAAATATGCTGCTAAGCCTTCTCCAGACAGTGTGTTAATATTTCTATTTAGGGAAAACACCAATGCAGCTCCTGAGGTAAAAAGCAATTGATGGAGAAATAAACCAAAGAGCTTTACCCACAACCACACCAAGGAGGCACATGTCTTCTGAAATGGTTTACAAAACCCTGCATTCATAGGCAGTCCCACCATCTTCAAAGCTTCTTTTCAAAGTGCTTCATGTTAATTCCAGAAATGTTGAAGGGCTGTCAGATAATGCTAAGCTTCAATAAGTATTGGGTCCCTAGCAAAACCTAGGAGAGATACTGGATAGCATTTTTTAAAATTGCTTCATGATTTTGCTACATCATGCTCACCTTGAATATCAGCTGCCTACATAGACATAAATAACCAGGCATAAGGCACAAGTCAGTAGGAGAGCATCACTGTCTTGGCAGGGGTTACACTAAAACAAGAAAGTCATTAGTAAATGTGGTTTTGTTTACATCAGGCAGACAATGTAACAACAAAGTACCCCCAGCACCCAGTAGGTGTTTCATAGAGTTAGCAAGTGAAAGGTATGAAATGTGATAAGCAAAGCAGACTGATTTTTTCTTTCAACTTGAATGAAATTTAACTGATCTTATTTTCTTTAGGCTTATTGGAACTTTTTTTTTTCCCCTCTGCACAAACCATTTTTGCTATGTTAATAAAAGTTTGTGACTCTGGAGAATCCAACAGGAAAAAACAGGGTGGAAATTGTAGTATGTGAGCAAATGTGGATGCCTGCTGAAGGCTAAAGAGGGTAGCAGAAGGGTGACAGTCCATGAAATCACAACAGTCATGCAATCAGACAAAAAGGTATTCAGTGTAATGGTTTTTTAGATCCATAAATCTGTTCCCATGGCTATTTTTACAGCATACAGATATAGTGATTAGGAAAAGCAAATAATTTCTCAGCAAGCTGCAGTGAAAACTACTGAGAGGCTTACTGGGAAGTATTTAGGGGTCTGCAGAGCAAAAAAGGTTGCAAACTACATGCTTAGTCCAGGCTAACAAGGGAGGCAAGAATGCATGAGTGTCTGGAGTCCTTTAAACATCTGTAGCTGAAATTCAGAGCTGACTGATTGTATATACACATTGGACTGTATATACCCATCCCTGATAGAGAAATATCCTCTGCTAACATGCTTCTCTGATTTGCAAAGTAAATCTTTGTGGGGTGTCATGCACTGTTTTTCAAAAAAGAGTAATTTTTAAGTCTACGAAAGCTTTTCCATGGTCATTCATCTGTAGAAACCATACTGAGCATATGCTCAGTAATTCCTGCATGAAAAATCAGTTTCACCAAACTATCCCTTTATGTGACATACAGGGGAAAAAATTCATATGACAGGGAATCTGCCACATCTCTAGCTGAGTGGTTGCAATGCCTTGCTGATGATCAATTGCACTTCAATTTCAAATTGAATTTGCGTAGCTTCTGCTTTCAGAAGAATCTGGTTTTCCAAGGCCATAGCCCCTGCTCTTTCCATAAACCCTTGGTAACTTGTTTTAGTAGCCAATGCAAAATACTTATTCAGGATGCTGGTATTTGAAGAGGACAAGGAGCAATCAATACTGTGTGCTTTGGGAGTGATCTCTGACCTCAGGGATGGCACAGAAAATTGCAGCCTCAGCTCTGAAGTCTCCCTAGGTAAACTATTACTTTAGCAAAGTTGCAAGTTGCAGCTTTAATTTTTTTTTTCCTATTTACAGCTCTGCTCACTTTTGCCTTTAGCAATAAACATCATCAAGGACTGTGTGCAAAACCAGCCACTCAGCCAGGATGAGAAAACTTTCTCTGACAGATATTAAGATACCAGAGAACAAGGAAAAAAACCCCACACATCTGCTTTTGGATGATTTCTGTGGATTTTGCTTAAAGCATATATAGCATTTACTTACAAAGGTCTGCTCATCACCATCTGCTTTTCCTGCCAGGTGCAGGTCTGTTGCACTCTCTGGTTTCACATGCAAGAAGCACCAAGCCTACTGCTTTAAATCAGGCACCTTAGAGAGAATTTATCCCTGATAGGCAGCACATACCTGAAGCAGCCTCCCACATACTTGTCTCTGTGAGGACTTGGAGAGAAGCCACAAAGCCCAGAGCATCCCAAGAAGGGCTTGTTGTGCCCACCAGCCTGACCCAGCTCTTTGGGGCCAGCCCATGGCACTGCTGCTCTCCCCAAGCAGTGATGGGGGGTCCTGCAGCTCCAGGATACTACTAAGAGACACTGCAAACAAAGTCACTGAGTTTTATGTATAAAAGTGGCTACTCTGTGTCTCGTGAAAAACCACTGCCTGCACAACCTTAGGGTGACAGGCTTACTCAGACCTCTCTTTCCTCCCTCTCCCAGGAAACAGAAAGAAGAGAGGGAGGACATGATCTTCTGAATGGCTGATTCATTCACCCTCCAGGCTAAACAGGGAGGAAAATAGGGAAGCTTCTGGAAATAGAGATTAACCCAAAGAAGACTGGATTTCATTGAGTATGTACAAAATTAAGCTGACAAATCAACTTGGTGCCTTTGATTTTAGTGATGCATTTCATAATTCACTGATAATTCAGTGGCTAGTGTTCATCCGCAGGACAGTGTTTTATTGGGATTACATTACCCTGTGGAACTAGGGGCCAGGGAGGAAAGCCAAGTATCTCTTCATATCTCTAGTCAAGGTACCAAAGGATCCTTGCATATAGAGCAGCAGGGCTATGGCAGTACCCATGTCTTGGTGGGCACAGGGACATTCACCCTGCAGCCAACCAAGGAACCATCCCCTCCCCACTTGTGGGGTGCCTGGAGTAGCTTTGACCATGGACATTTTCCACACTGGTACCAGGATGGGTGGCTCAGGCCCCATGGCTCACGTTGGAGTGGAAACACAGTGCATGAGCAAGTGCTCTGAATCAGAGTCTCCTTGGGGAGCTTTTCATGCCAACATTAAAAAGGAAAAGTAGTCTCTAGAGGGCAAGCCTGATCATTTGTGCCATTCAGCTCCCAGCAGGGACCTATGTATTTGACAGTACATCAAGGAGTGGCCTGCAGTCTGACTACAATAGTAACCCTTCTTCTTGATCTGGGAATTGCATTTTTCACTTTTAGCTACTGTGAACTTCTCACATGCCTTCTTACATTGTCATCATTATCAATGACAATCTGCCCTTCAATAGTCCCCAGTGGAAGTATATGTAGAGCTGCTTGCCTTATTAAGTGGATGAATCTATGTGTGAATTAATTCAGCTGTGTATTCATCAGAAAAGCTTGGCAAAGAATACTTCACTTGGAGTTGTGTGTATCTTTCTTTTTTTTTCCCAGTTTGTTTTGTCATGCCCTTCCCTTTCCCATCAACAAAGTGCATTAGGTGGAACTGGATGCATGGTGTGCAGTTCTTGCTAAATAATACAATGCAGTGGTTTTTTTCAGTCTACTAGAGGATTAATTCCTTGTGGCACATAGTGTGACATACCAGGCAAGATGCCACCATCCAGGAAGAGATATGAAACCCCCTTTTCCAGTTCAGGGAAAACAGATCCTTTAAACAGAATTTTCAGGAAGATGGGGGGTGGAGTGGCTGTTTGTACCAAATAGATAATATGACGCTTTGGTATCTAAGATAATAACTTTTTCTGGGTGTACTCTATTTTTCCTGAAGGCTATGTTATTTATTCAGTCTGTGGTGTCCCTCATGTATATTAGCTGGTGAAGATAAGCTAGCTTGTAGATCTTTGTGTGTGCACACAGAAGAGGTTTGAGGGTGTTCTGTCTTGAGAAAAATAATAGTGTAGTTTATTTGTTATGAGGATATTATGAGCCTAACAAGATTAGAACATTCTACTTACATAATGAATAACAGAAAACAAGCACAATAACTTGTAAAGGATCTTGTAACTTTCCCCTGTGTGTCCCTTCTCAGGCTTAACCTGAGTTGCCCATGTCTGTCAGGCTGGGAATAGCCAGTGAAATCCCCATCAAGGGCTGATGTGCATGCACACGTCCTTTCTCTTCTGTGTACATCCTCTTCCACCACATACAAGTGCCTGCCTTGGAGCTGGCAAGTGCATTGCCAGAAGTTGTCAGAGGATGGAACTAAGGCTTAGGAAGATTTTAGTAAGGGTTATCTCCCAGGCAAGAGCAGCCTTGTGTTCACTATGAGAACAAGTGACTCCTGGGCTTTTTATTTAAAAGGATTGCATGTCTACAGATAGACAGCAAGTAACTTTATACATGGAAGGTTTAACAGCTGCCACCATATAGCACCTTTTCCCCTCTCCCCTCCCAAAGTGTCTATTTTGTAATTTGACATGATGAGCCCTTTGACTACAGGCACACAGAGTTGTAGAAAGTCTTCACAAGTACCTGGCAGTATGCACTGAATTTTTAACCAAATTTTCTTGTTTTGTGTAGTCATTTTAAAAACAGAGTTATTTTTATTTTTTAACTGCCATCTAAAGGAGAATCCTTCTGCTTTTTTCCCTTCATCTTTGTGTTGATTCAGAAAATTCCTTTTCTATCTTTTCTATTTCAATTATCACAGCAGTCCATTGCTTTGTGAGAGGCTGTGTTCATCAGAGGCTGTTTTATTAGCTAAAATTCAATCAAATTGCATCTGAGGTCATGAGTGAGCTGATGTCTCTGTCTCACTTCCCATCTTGTGAAAATGTAAACCATGAAATCCATGAGAAAATGAGAATGCCTCAGAGCAGCATACTCTGGTACCCAACATTCCAGATGCCTGGTCAGCAGAATGTTCACTAGTGCAGAAGAAATAAAGGGGAGTGAAGCCCAGCATTTTTTCAAATTAATATTTTGCTCTCTCATGTTCAAAATATTACTGTAGCCTTAAAAAAAAAAAAAAAAAAAAAAAAAGTTTTAAAATGTTTATTTCTAGTACTTACAGCTATTTGCTCTCCTTGTTCATTATATCCTGAGGCCTTAAGTTTAATCAAAAGATGTTGTTATTTTTCATAATTAATCAGCTAAGCCACTTCCATCTTGAGTTTTTATCAGTGGGTAGGCCAAGGTATCCTTTCAAAATTATTTTAACCAAGTTATGCTCGACTGAACATTAATATAAATACTACTGTGTAAGCATGTCTATTATTTCAAAAGAGACTCAAGTAAATGTAATGAAATGCTTTTACAACTGCTTTCTCAGGCCTTAAGTAAACTTTTGTACATTGTGAATGCAGAAGAGTGAGTTATGGAGAGGGTAACAAGTAAAAATAAATTTCCTAAATAAAATGGAAGTAGGAAGTTTGCATTGTTTCAAGTTATTTTAAAGGACTGGTCCATATTAAGGCACTGGAGGGTATATCGAATAGACAAATCATGCAGTCCCAGCTGAAAGTGCAGTAAAACTCATTACATACTAAAGAACATACAGTTTTTAAGTGTTCTGGATTAAGATGGAAGAAAAAACCCAGTCACTGAGTCTGTTATTCAAGTGATTTTACCACAATACTCATCTCATTCTAATTTATGGTGTGATGTTCCTTCAGATGCAATAATGGCTTGCAGATACCACTTTTAGAGGACTTCATCAAACTGACATTAATTACATTAAGATGTTACTTTTTGTTAAAAGGATTTTTACACAGGCTTTGTAAGTGACACAAAAGCTAAAATACCTCCAGAGTTATCAAGTTCTTGGAAACATCTGAATTCACAGCTGGAGGAAAAGTCTGTAAATGAGCCTAGTTTTATCTCCTATGCATCTGTGATCAGAGCTTGAGTAGAATGTGTTTGCTCTGTCCATCACCACTGAAGTTCATGCTACTGATCAGTGATCTTCAATGGCAACGGAAGTCTTTGTAGATAGGAGATCACAAGGTCTACATGGGACATCCACTGAGGGCTTGAATTCGGATATGCACTCAGATAAACAAACTTTAACTCACTGTAGTCCCTTCCCTTGGAAAACCAAATATGAGACAACAGTGCTGCTCTCATGCCTGGTTACTGCAAAGGAAGGCTGTCTTCCATCCCAAATTGCAATGATAGCAACAACAACAACAACAACAAAACTCAGCTGAATCTGCTACAATGATACTATTTTGTAGTAGTTGTAAAGTAGTTTAAGCTTAAAGTTAAAATTTTTGCTATAATTAATCTGGACCAACCTTGAAAGGCAAAGATATTTAAAACCCAGAGTGAGGTGCTGATCTTGGTAACTTCAATTCTCCTTTCTCATTGTTTTCCTATGAAACTGGAAGTTGGCAAAAGGTGACAGGGCATATTTGTAATCAGAGTTGTAATCTGTCCCCTCAAACTCTGCTGCCACTGGGGTGTAAAGAGAGATTTGTGTCCCCTGATTCACAGAGTCTGTGACAAGAGTCTGGACCGATCACTGCAGCTTGTATGTGTAGGGGGAAAGCATATGGGCAAAGCTCCTCTATTTTTCTCAATACAGATAATCCCTTTCCCAGAACCACTAAATCTAATCCCATTAAGTCATTTTGAAAGCCTTATTCTTAATCTCAGTAAGAATTCTATTACTTGGCCTTCTTACTCTTACCAAGTGGGTAATTGATTGCTTACTATTGCATGTTGATTACTTGATTACAATTGTGACATCATCTGGAACGATGTGTGCAATTTTCTTCTTCCTGTTACTTGGAATTCTCTCATTTATCATATTTAGTGGTCTGGGGGGAAGGTACATGCCCCTGTTGAAAACCAGTCCCATCAGACACCCTCTTAAATTGTATCCTTTTTGGAGAATGATTTTGTTGGAGGGTGATCAGAGGTCAGTCCTGTGCTGATAATTATCAAGGGTTACTGAGACAATGGTGGGGTTTTGTGACTCAGCTCTAGTGGTTTTTCTGTCTGCAGTTTCACTCTGGGAGCTGAAAGTTATTCTTATATTGTTATATTTTATCCCATTAACGATTCAGCACAGACAATAGGAAGAATCAAATTCTGCCTTCTTGGTCCTTACAGCTAGTATCTGGTGTGCCGACAATCAGGTCAATAAATTGATGTAATAGGCAGATTGTGACCCAGTCTCTCAAAAGTTCTTAATTCTTAAGTAAAAGATAGGGCTACTATACAAACTTCCCAAAGTGAAATGTGTGTTCATGTTTGCATGAATACGTGTGTGTGCATAGATGAGTGACATCCTCTTTTCATCTTAGCTAAAGCTTATTTTGCAGCTGTCAAAAATGTTGACTTACAACTGCACAAGAAGAAAGTGGGAAAGATTTGAGCTACTGAACAATAAAGAGATGTGATAATTTAGTGACCTGGGATTCATGTGAAGCTGCTAATAAGATAACTTATTGTAAAAATAAGTGTGTTTATATTTTATAAGCACTACACGCTGTTGCTGGAGAATAAATGAGTTTTCTACCCCTCAAGCTGCCCCTCTGACTTCGACTATGTAACATCTTGTTCTCAATATACTCCATCCCTCTTATGACTGCCAACTAACATGAGGCCCCTCTGGCTTTTCCTGAAGTGCTCAGTTAATGGAGTTAAAAAAACTAGTTTATAGCTTTCTGTTCTAATATTTCTTCTACTATTTTTTCTTTTCTACTTGTTTTAATTCAGCTCTGTGTGATAAAGTAAAAAGTATAACACTGGAAAGGAATTTTTAAACTACTTGATAGTATTCCCACTTAAGATATGAAAGAAGCTTAGAATAATAACACATAATAACTGTTCCAAATGTCCTTAAAAAAGCTTAAATAAATATGTTCAAAACTGTATCAACTCTGTTAACCTCACCTGGAAAAACACACATGATATATATACATAACTCTTGAATGTGTGGCAGAATTACAAATTATTTTCCATATTACTGGCATCTTACTTGGACTTTGAAGACTTTTATGTGTGTGGTGAACAACTGGAGATTAAATGATCAGTAATTACAAGTGGTGCTAGAAAAGATATTATTTTGTCACCCACAACACTTCAAGGTTTTGAAGCATATTTCTTCTGTGCTGACTCCCAAATATTAGTGATGAGTTGGATCACCCAACAGAGATAAGGCTTTTATGCCAGGAAAACAATAATTTTGCATTTTATTCATACAGATCAAAAAGTAAATGAAGAATAATATAACACTGGTATGATGTGGCAAATTCAGGTGCTATAATGATATGCAGAAAATGTTCAAACATAATTATGTACCTAAAGAATGGCAATGAAAGCAGTTCTAAAAGGAGAAAAGTAGGTCTATAAAATCAGGGATACCCAACATTTTTGAGAAGTAAAAAAGAAGAAAATATATGTATCATTTTTAGAAATTATCTGGATTCAGGCATTGGATATACATTAACTAAGTCTGTCAATGATACTAAACTAGGAAGATCTGTGGACACCCTTAAGGATAGAGGCCTTACAGGGGGATCTGGATAGACTGGAGAGCTGGGCAATTACCAACCATATCAAAGTTGACAAGAGCAACTGTTAGATTCTGCAGCTGGGATGCAGTAATCCCAGTTATGCATACAAACTGGAGGTCCATAGGATGGAGAGCAGCCCCATGGAAAGAGATCTGGAGTTTGGGTTGGTGGCAATGCGTGCCCCGGCAGCCAAAAGGCTCAACCATGTCTTTGTGTTCTTCAAGCACAGCATTGGCAGCAAGTTGAGGGAGGGGATTGTCCCACTTTATCCTGCACTGGATATTCTGCACTGTGACCCCACCTGGAGCATAGTGTGCAGTTTTGGGTACCCCAATATAAGAAGGACATCAAACTATTAGGGTGTGTCAAGAGGAGGATGACCAAAATGGTGAAAGTCCTTGAGGGCAAGACTTACGAGGAGCAGCTGAGGTCACTTGACTGACTCAGCTTGAAGAAGGGAAAGCTGAGAGGTCACCTCATGGCAGCCTACACCTTCCTCCAGGAGGGCAGCAGTGGGGCAAGTGCTGATCTCCTCTCCTGAGTGACCAGTGACAGACACGAGGAAATCGAATGAAACTGCATCAATGGAAGTTCAGATTGAACATTAGGAACAGGTTCTTCACTGGAGCAGGTTCCCCAAGAAATTGGTAATGTCACCAAACCTGTCAGAGTTCAAGAAGTATCTGGACAAAAAAGTCATGTGGTTTCGTTTCCGGTAGGCCTGTGAGGGACACTGTGTTAGACCATTATGGGTCCCTTTCAACTCAAGATATTCTATGATGGTATATATTTGGGCAGAAACCTTGTGCCTTTTTCTTAATTTCACCAGCTAATATGGGTGATGATGTCTGAAAATCAGAGCCTTGCATGAAAACATGCTCAAGGACAGAGGAATGAAAATATGTACTGGTCCTCTCATTATTTAAGTCAACAGTAAGAAACATTTCTGTAAGGTAATTGGATATGATCAAGCCATTTTGCTTTAGTCTACAAAGGTGAAAAGCATTCTTATTGACTATTTGGCATTCAGGACATTTATTTTAATCTATCACCCAGAAACAACCCTTGCTCATCATTGTCTCATGCCTCTATAATATATTCATCCAGTAATCATCACTTAGTCTAAGTATAGCTAGGTTGAGGTATGCTTCCCCTAGAAGGTAAAGGAAAAGTTTAATATTAAACTACTCATACTCTTATTTATTGACTAACTATTGAATATTCATACTCAATTTCCTGCATTATCTCATATTAAATATTATCTTTTGGTCTGCTGAAGGCAAAAAGCTACATTTGTTTCCCTTGACCTTGAGGAGAATGAATCAACAGCTCTAAGTCAGAGGATTCACAAAAAAGACTCAGATTGTCTCCTGCAGCTCAGCAGGGTTGTAGGCTCTGGCCCAGAGAGCACATATATCTATATACACGTACGTATGAGATGTCTCTCCATGGTTTTCATGGGGAGGGAGAGTCTGGAGAGTACGTAAGAGGGCAGAGAAGGGGTTAGTAATTGTAGGTCTCCTGACATCCCCATGATACTTCCATGTCCAAAGGTAATTTTTGTCGGGTGTACTTTGTTGGTCACACTTCTATGGCCAAGAGAAGCCAGCAAAGAAAAACTTTGTCTGTACCTGAGGGCTCAGCTGTGTTTATAGAACTAAGAAATCATCAGCTTATTCACAGGCTTGGACAGGAGACACCTTGTTGCTTGAGGACACGTTCATTACATGACAGGTTATTCCAGCTTCCATGTCCATTCCACACCACTAATGGTGTCCCCTCCAGCATAGGAAGCACAAAAAGTGCTCCCCGACTCCTGACCTAATGCTTGGTTTGTCCAGTCAGTGATGCTGGCAAGGTTGGCAACATGTTGTTATGTCCAGAGCACACTGTCAAAGCAAATCCAAAATGCTTGTATTGGGTTATGAAAATGTTAGTTGACAGCAGGAATTATGATTAGGGTGCAGAGCTCAAAACAATATGTACAGGCAGAGCTTTTCATGGGTGAAGGAACCCATTTATATGATGACCTTTGGCTGAATGATTCAGGAGATGGGATTCAGTGATGGGTGAATGTTTATACAGGAAGGGATTGCCATGCCCTACATATCACTCCTGATGGTGCAGTGCAATACAGATACACAGATGATGGTCAGATTTTAGAAGGAAAAGAGAGAGGAAGGTGTGGCAGCCTGGAACTAGCCAAGGACTAGCCTTGCTGCAGTAAAAAGAGAGGAGAAAAGCCTGAGTTTTGAGAAAAGGGATGAAAACCTTTGACTCTAGATGCAACAGTTTTCTACTTCTTAAATAAACTGATCAAAGATAAGAGCAACAGTTTTATTTATCTTTTAACCTCTGATAACAAGCTGCAGCTTTTACAAAGAAAAACTGTTTCTTGTGATTCAATTTCAATCCAGGGACTGTGGGAATCTTTATCTTTCAGATAAAGTTCAATTGAGGCAGAAGAAACAGAGGGTTTCCTCACCAAAGGGAACTAGTGGCAAGAGCTCCTGCACATTTCCATGTATACCAGCACATAAGTCTCCTCTATGACCACAAAACTACTGAGTGGGACTCTCCCTTTCTCATGTAAACTGGATCTCAACAAGCTTCTCAATGAAATGTTACTTTCATTTTCTTGTTTTTTAATAAAAAGATTAACTTATTTGCAAAATTAAAATGTTTTCTGACAGGAAGCCATGCTGGCAAAATACTTCACCATGTTTGCATACCACACACTTTTAGTTTTAAACATCTTTTGTTGAAGTAATACACTTTAACTAAGCTGTCCAGCTTCCTTTTGTTGATCTATATCAATAGTAATGGTATTGCTCAAAAACCTTACTGGAAGTGATTCAGTGATGCATATTTTCATCTCCTAGCTCCATGTTTCAGTATATTGATCCTTTTAGCCCCCTTTCCTTGTCCACACTAATTATGTCAACTGATTCTGCATTTTTATTGAGTTTTACATCACTCACCCATAAATCACTCGTTATTGTTGCACTATTTGGATCTCTGCCCAGGTCCTTCTTAGACCATGGGCATCCTTTACCCTGAAGTTACACATGCACATAGATGAACTCCCTTTAGACATCTACCAGTGTATCCTAAAGACAGGCACACTGGCAGTGAGAGAAGGAGGAGGAAATGATGCCAAAACAAAGAGCTATATTTGCTTTTTGCAGCTGAAGTTAGTTGCAAATGACATTGAAACCTTTCATGGAGAACTCAGTCTAGTCTGAAAGTTTTTATCACCACAATTCGAAACAATTTTTCTATTGCCTACGTTAAAAGGGTAAAAGGCATTATAATGAGTACTATTTCAGGGATTATTGGAGCACTGCATTTCTTCTGTTTGCTCTTTTACAGAATAGTTGCTAGTCTGTAGTGGCTGTAGGAAAGTTTTTTCCAACAGGTCAGTACTCAGCAGCACAAACCCTCCACCCCAGTCCCTTGTAGACTGACAGCAAATGGCATCCACCTTGTCCCAGGGGAGCATAGTTGTTGGTTTTTTATTCACTGCTAACAGGGAGACAATGCATTCTGTCTTCATTCATTCCACACCAATTCTTCCTGCCTCCTCTTTCAACCTCTCACTCTCCTCTCAACAGTGTGTGAAGTCTTAATGGTAAAGAAAAAGCCAATATTTATTTGTGAAAATTGAAGGCCAAACTTTTTTAAGGGAAAAAAGGTTGCATATGAAACTTCTTCTGTGCAAGTTTGAAAATGGTTTCTTCAATACATCCTAGCACTGAAAGTTGTGAGTGTGGGTTTCTAAAATCTCTTCGGACTTCCAGATGGCATCCTGAATCCTGAGTGCCTTCCTCTTACTCTTTCCCCACCTCATAGACTTCTGAGTTTGGTTTAAATTCCTAAAGCTCTTTCTAAAGTCCTTTGAAAGTCCTTTGTCCCAAAGGTAAAGGAAAGCAATACAGAGGAAGTGTAAACTGAATACTATAAGGTACTTTTTTGTCTAAAGTGTGAACTGCAAAACTGAAAGTCCTGAACCTATCGGTTCTTTTCACGGGCTTGTGAGGTAGTGGGGAGTTAAAGAAAGACAGGGAAGTAGAGGCTCTATATTTTAAATCCATTCCGATGTAATTTCCCATCTTCCCTTCCCTTCCCTTCCCTTCCCTTCCCTTCCCTTNTCTCTCTCTCTCTCTCTCTCTCTCTCTCTCTCTCTCTCTCTCTCTCTCTCTCTCTCTCTCTCTCTCTCTCTCTCTCTCTCTCTCTCTCTCTCTCTCTCTCTCTCTCTCTCTCTCTCTCTCTCTCTCTCTCTCTCTCTCTCTCTCTCTCTCTCTTTGTTTTTTTCTTTCTTTTCTTTTATTTTTTTCTTTTTTTTTTTCTTTTTTTTTTCTGTTAAGCAAAGATCACCGAGAAAGTTTTCCTTTGAAAAGCTCATGCAAATTTAGTTCAGTTTCAGTAAATCCCTATGCAAATATTCATCTTTCAGTATGGAAGTCATCCCAATGGACTTAGTTAAGTCACTTTCAAAATGTATTATACTGAACTAAATTAATTCTACTTCAGGTCTGTCAGTACCGTAGGCAATACAGTGGTACATCAGGGCATCCAAGCTTACTTGGGTGGAAGATGTGCAATCGTATCAACGTGGAGCTCTGTCTCAGATGATCAGCTTCACTGAGAAACAAGCATCAATTAGCAGAGGTGAACTGCTCTAGGAGTGCAGCAATATTGCTTCTTGTTTGTAAGCCTAACTGCATGGTGTGTGGCATCACTGTGGGCCGAGAGGGACATGTACCCCCTTAGTTCTGAGAAAGAGTCTCAACTCATGTTTAATGAATTTACCTCTGCAGTCCTCAAGCTCTGAAGATTTTCTTCTGTGCAGTAATTGCTTCATTCCCATAGTGGGGAACAAGGGCATCACCGCAGTATGAGAATGGCTGATTACACTCAGCAATCTTATATTCCAGTTTAATTTTACACTCACTATTAATTTGGATCAGCTTTCCCAAGTGTTCCTGAAATCAGCCATGAAAAAAAATGAGTCTTGCATTCAAAGGAAGCAACTCTGCTTTAGAGAAAGTAGCCAACACCTCCCTCATACTGATATTCATATGGACTGTGAATGAGTCACAAGAAGGAACAAATAGAATGGCTCTGTGGGGACGAAGAACAAGACTGGCCAGCAGTGTACCTGCCTGATGAGAAATTAATATGAACTAACCTTTTGTTATCACTTCACTTGAATAGGTTTAGAATATGACTATGGCAATTCCTTTCAGTCAGATAAAGCAGGCATGTGAATTTGGTTAGCCTGCCTGACTTCTCTAGCTGGAGCTAGCTAAGAGGCAGACTTTTGTTGATGTTTTTTGTTCTGAACTGCAAAGCATATTTTTAATTTTTTTTCAAAAATGCCCCATTAGAAGTCTACAGAAGTGAAGTCTGAGGACTTGTTTACTTTTGATACACACTTGATCCTGCAACAGCAAAGCCAAAGTGCCCTGGCTACATGGCAAGAAATCTAGAAGGATGATGATCAGTGGAAATCTCAGTGCTCCCAGACTATCTGCTGGTCCGTGGGGATCTACATCCTACCTCCCACCAGATATCTCCCCGGGTTGCAACTCAACAGGAGCCCACAGCCTGGGTGACCCAGGACTGACCATACAGAAGCCCCCACACTTCAGAAACCCTCCAGGGGAGCAGGCAGGAAGGCACCTCATGGCTGTCTCATTTTGCTGCTGGAAATGGTTTTCCTGGATGTGGTACGCCAAGAACGGTGCCTTTCATTATAATTACAGACCTTTTTAAAAGTCCCTGTTCTGCTGCTTCTTCCACTGTTTATACACAACAATTTTCACTCAGTCTGCATCCACACTGATATTAATATTTTTGCTGTAAACCTCTACAAAGCCACTTAAAATACTGACTAATAGCTCAACAGAGCAATATATATTAGAGATAAATAAAGAGGGAGAAGACACAGTATAAACACCATAGGACAAGACTTTATAAGTATTTAGGAATGTCTGTTGTGTTTCAACAGTATTAGTTAGGTTACTTTCTGAATTATTCACTCAGTCAAGTCCCTTGCATTCTCAGAATAAAAAGGTGGAAGCACGTGCACGTAACATAGAACTGAAAGAGTGGATAGTGTTTGACAGGTCAATGAGAATGAGAATGAGAATGAGAATGAGAATGAGAATGAGAATGAGAATGAGAATGAGAAGCCCAAATAGTTTTTCTAGGAACCAAACATTGACAGCAAAGTATTGGACTGGATAGTAAATGCTGTTGACTTCTCTGTATAGTTTGGGAATAAATTAAAATAACATCCTGTTGAAATTAAGGATCTTGCCAGCTGATAGGACAGGAAGAGGACTCCTAAGCACAAGAAGTGTACTCTTAACTACTTAGATTTTTGGACTCTGCTTTCAGTACTGAAAATTCAAAGGCATTTTACAACTATCAAGGCAAACTTCAATCAGAGTTCATGCAAAATGTATGTGTAATATATACTGATGAATAGATGTATGCTTATATTTTATTATTAGCCATTGCCATGTACTATAAAAGACTATAATAATATTTTATCTACACCAGTTTTATGTCCTCTAAAATACTCCATGATTTGTTTTAGTGGCATCTGTGGGACCTGCAAGGTGGAGCACAGGCTGCGAGAGTGCAGAATGTAAAGATTCCTCAGTAAGATTTTAATTAAGTGCATGGCCTGAATGCTAAATAGAGTGACAAATGAACTGTGATTTTATATTTTAATGAAGAGATAGAATAATTTTAGAAACATGTAATAGTCTTTCCAGGTTGCTATCAAACCTATTGCACATGAAGGTCTATCAGATTATTTTCAACTTTATGCATTTTAAAAGCTTAGGAAAAGTCTGAGAAAGAAAGCAGAAATGGCAATAGAAAAAAAGAAAAAATAATTTCTTTCATCCTTTGTAAAGAAAGAGTCTTAGAAAATTTAAAAACAGACAAGAGGGCAAAACTGCAATCCCCTTCAATACTTTTTCTACAGCAAATTTGAATAAAGAAGAATAAAAAGAAAGCTGTGTTTAGCCCAATGTACTGGTTTGGGCTGGAACAGAGTTAATTTTCTTAATAATACCAGATATGGGGCTATGTTTTTGATTTATGGTGGAAAAAGTGTTGATAATATGGAGATGGTTTGGTTACTTCTGAGCAGTGCTCATACAGAGTCCAGGCTTTTTCTGCTTCCCACCCCACCAATGATGAGGCTGTGGGTGCACAAGGAGCTGGGAGGGGACACAGCAGGGACAGCTGACCCCAATTACACAAGGACATATCCCACACCATATGACATCATGCTCAGCATTTAAAGCTGAGAGAAGAAGGAAGAAAGGGGGAGGTTTGGAATGGTGGTGATTGTTTTCCCAAGTCTGTGTTAGGTGTGATGGAGCCCAGCTTTCCTGGAGATGGATGAACATCTGCCTGCCGATGGGAAGTGGTGAAGGAATTCCTTGTTTTGTTTTGCTTGTGTGCACGGCTTTTGCTTTACTTGTCAAATTCTTTTTATCTTAGCTCAGGATTTTTGTCAGTGTTACTCTTCTGATTTCCTTCTCCATATACAGGGGGGAATAGTGAGTGAGTGGCTGCATGCAAATGAGTTTCCCTTTGGGGTTAAACCATTGCATCGAAGAAAATAAGAACAGAACTGTTCAATGAATGGACAGGTTACCTAGGAAGGGTACAGATTTTGAAGCATAAAACACAAGAAGCTGATCTAATGGGACACCTGATACTTTTTATGCAGGTGACTGTAGTTTGATGTAATGATATCACTAATTCCAGTGAAGGGAAGCCCACCACCAGTGAGGCATCTTGGAGAGAGCAAACATCTGGCCTCATCAAGCCACAGTGGGCAACCTGCAGGCAGGGGACTGGTACATTTTTATTTTTGTTTTTTTCTGAAAGGTTGGAGTTAAAAATATCAACTGTTTTGCTCTCCTATGGCATTTTGGGCTAGGGTGCAAGGCAGGAGATCTTGCAAATAACAAAAGCACGGATTTCCTCAGGTCTTGGCTCTTCTCTGTCTTGTCTTGAGAGGAGGGTGAGTGAATCTCTGTCTTTCCATGTACAGAAAAATGGCATTGAAGCCATGTAAAGAGGGATGGTATCACCACGTAGTAGAAATGAAGAGAGCTGTCTTCTAAACAGTTATGTGAAAACTACTCCCCACACCTGGAGCTCAACATATCCGTATCTCCCTAATACAGCAGCTGCATGAGCATCTTAATTGCTGCCTTACAGACTATTAACACAGTGCCTCTTTTTCTCTAAATTAGACATTCCCAGAGTTTATCTGCCCAGCAAACAGGCTACTAAACGATGACATTAACAAATTGTCCTCCTTCCTTCCACCCCTAGAATCAGCATTATCCACTAATTGCCCAATGGCTTTTGCACAGCTGCTTTCACTGTGTGCGTGCCAGGATGTGCAAAAGCAGATTTCCCAGAGCAGCCTGAAGCCCAGGAGATGGCAGTCTTTCATAGCACTTGTGCTCACCTGAGCGGGGCTACAGCTGCTGATACAGCATTCAGTGTAAATAACTTTCCTTCAGAAGTGATAATTTTCTGGTAAAATGATCAGCAAGTGGAATTCTCTGAGTTCAGAAGTCTTAGTGGAAAAATACCAGGCGAGTCTGAGGCTTTACCTTGTGATGCCAGCATATGAAATCTTTTCCCTGACTGACTGAATCAATCCCTTTACTAACTAGGGGTGTAGAAATAGCTTTTTTTTTTCTCTACTGGCAAATAATTTCCTCAGCTGCTAGTTTCAGTTCAATGCCCAAGGCTGGCTGTGACAAAAAAATGTTCTTGCAGATAAAAGCAAGACGTAGTGCTCAGGCTGCCACAAAGGACACACTGGAAGTGATAAATGAAAGTAGAAGTATATGTTGTCTGATTCCCATGTGCACCATTACCCGGGGTTTAGTGGGATTTAACCAGCTAATCCCCATGTTGGTTTTGTTATCATGTTGTTATAAGGAGTGTGTCCAGGCAAAGGTATAACAGCAGAAGATAAGGAACCCTCTGAAGGAGAGGAAGAGAGCACAGGAGCTGAGCTTCTGTCTACAGGTAGGAGGGGAATTTGAGGCCCTGGGGAACAACTGCATCAAATTTACTTACCTGTGCTGGTCTGCAGTATGGGCAGTGCTGAGATTCCTGCTGTGGACTCAGGATGCGTAACAGAAAACACTGTTCCTTTGATTTGGTTATTCTACTCAGGGAGTAAGTGCTCAGTTCACCAGCCCAGAGCATCCCTTCTGTCCCAGCTGAGGCACCATGCTGCAGCAGTCCACACATCTCTGTGGGCACATGCCCTGCAATTCTGGGGCCAAACACTGCAGGTAATTTTGGAAAATTTAGGTGCCATTGTGCACAAAGCCTGCCTTGTTGGCCAAGGGCAGCCTGGGAAGCTCAGGAAGGGAGGGCTGGTTATGCTGCTCCACCTTGATCTCTGTAAAGAGGGTATGTTCCATACATAGGGTACCAGCAGTGAACTTTGTGCTTCCTAAAAGGCTTTGCCCACCTAAAGCCATCAGCGGCTTGTGCCAAAGCAGAGAACTACTGGAACCACATGGAAAGCCCCACCAAAAATCACCCTCTGGGGTCTGCATCCTCCCACCACCACCACCTCTCAAGGCAGCTCACTTGGCTTGTCTGAGAAAGCATTCCCATCAGATAGGCAAGAGTGGCAATGGCAAAAACAGATGGCATTACAGTAAAAAGAAAAGCAAACCAACCCCCCCTCTCAATGCTCATGTCAGTTTAGAAATATACATAATTTCTCCTTTGCTCATTGCAAATACTGGGCACATTCTGAATGAAACAGTCTGCATCTCTTAATTAGACCATGGTTTTTCAAACTGTGGAAAAAGAATCCACTAGGATACAAGTCTCCTCTGGAGCAGTTTCCTTTCTTTCAGTCATGTATCCTGGTAAGTGTAGTAAGAGAGTTAGTTGCTATGCTCCCTCCTCTGCAACTATTAAAGTAATCCATTAAAGATAAATTTTAGATCTTTTCTTTGCCCCTGCTTGCCCGAGTCATATACTGTGTCTGGTCATGTCCTGTCTGGAAATAGAAGATGGTGATAACATAGAGGAAAATGAATGATGTGATACCCTAACTCCAACTGAGTGTTACAACATTAATGAATAAATAACTGGGGCTTGGTTTTTTTTTGGCTTGGTTTATTTTGTTGCTTTTAATAAACCTATTTTTTTGAACAAGAATTTGCGAGAAAAGTTGAAAATGAGAAAATTCTTTTGAACAGATGCAGAATTCCTGGCTTCTTACAGTGATTGATTTTTTCTGACTCAGCAGCAGAGGAGACATATGCTACCACGAATGTGTTTGCAATACAATCAAACGTCGTTGCTGTGCACATCACCTTGAATACCGTGTAAGGAAAGGGCTTTCTTAGACCTTGCCAGCTTTGTCCAAGGCCACAGGAACTTGAAAAAGCATCATTGCTCCAGAATACATGAGTAAAAAAGAGATCACTGCATTTTTCTCTATTTTTCTGGTGTTTTCAGTGGGCTGACATGGTTGTCTGTCAATTGCATGCACATTTCAGAATCAAATGTTCAAATACCAGCAGAGATATGCAGGGACCATAACAGGTGGACAAGCACATACCTTCTAGCATGTAACTAGGATGCTGTGTAATGTGAGATCTCCAAGAAGGCATGTACTAGATCTTAGTGACTGGAACTTCTCTTGTCCATCACTTGAACTAAATCTGCCCTTCGAAATGTAAATTTACAATGTCTCTTTGACTGCTGTCATGGCCCAGAAGTACCAGAGAAACCTGTTGGGCTGCTCTCCTTTCACAGTCATTACTAGTTCTGTAGATTGGATAATGGGATCATAGTCTAAAACGAGTTGGAGGGACCTCTGTGGGCCATCTTCTTCAGCCCATCACCCAAAGTTGGTCCATCAAGGGCAGGTTCCTCAGGGAAATGCCTGGTTGCATCTGAATATCTCCAAGGATGGAAATCCCCTAACATTCCTAGGCTCCTATTCTGGGTTAAGTGCTCATTCCAGCTGGTGATGCCCAAAAAGGCCCAGTGAAACTGTTTAGAGACAGAGTTTTGAGCCTTTAAACAGCAAAGGTATTTATTTCGGATCCGGGGAAACTCCCAGCTCTTGCTGGACAAAGAGTTCCGAGGGTTAAGGGAAAGGGTTAGGGTATATATATATATACAGTAAAAAAGAAAAGGTTACATCATCACAACATAGAATTATAATATTCATAGCAGGCGGAGTCTGGGCGGAGTCCTCTTTTGGGGAGATATTGGGGGGTCTTCAGGGGGTCTTTGGATGAAGTAAGAAGTCTTCCTCAGACTTGAACTTTTTACCTTTCTTGATTCTTGGTGACTTCATTATATTGTTACAAGGCATTATCAGTCTCTAGCCGTAACTCTCCCCTTATCTGTTGGAAGTGACATCTTTATGTTCTTCTTGGGTAGGTGTTCACGGACTTTGGAGCGCAGCTGGCGCCTAACTAGCCTTGGCTGTTTCTTGTTTGATAACAAGACTTACACTTTTAATTAACTCCGAGGCAGAAGTTAACCCCTTTAGGTCATCGTGTTCTGTGTTCACTTCTTTCTCAGTTTTAACCCTGAATTTTACTGACTATGAATACCAGTTCATTAACATATATTACAAGTGTTAGTTCTACATAAAGTAAATTCACACAAACAGCTTGGCCTCATCTCCCCTCCTTACAGGAGTTTATCCTGTCAGGATCTTTTCTCTTCTTCATTCCCCCCTTTCCTTAGAACTTACGAATTCTTTCGTCAAGTTCCTAGGAAAGGTTCTGATGCCTTTGAATCATTGCCCACATCACTCGGATTCTTTTGACTATATCACTCAGTTTGTAGTATAGCCAAACATTTAAGAAGGATAACATAAGTATTATCATTATCATGGCCAATAGAGGGTATATTAGGTAAGGGAATATTTACTTGAATTTTCTTCAATGAATATATAGGATCCAATAGCAATTTTAACTCATTTGATTGCCTAACCACTTGAGGCCCAACATGGGACAAGTTATGTGTTCTTTTGCAGCTTGGAAGGGGAGTCTTTTGAGTCTTTTTACTAGGTACCTTAGTATTAGAACGCTCAGTGAGTTTGATAACAAACTGGTCAGAAGCACCCCCGTATTTGGTAGACCATAGACAGGTGACTGCGATGGGATGTNCCACCACCACCACCTCTCAAGGCAGCTCACTTGGCTTGTCTGAGAAAGCATTCCCATCAGATAGGCAAGAGTGGCAATGGCAAAAACAGATGGCATTACAGTAAAAAGAAAAGCAAACCAACCCCCCTCTCAATGCTCATGTCAGTTTAGAAATATACATAATTTCTCCTTTGCTCGTTGCAAATACTGGGCACATCTGAACGAAACAGTCTGCATCTCTTAATTAGACCATGGTTTTTCAAACTGTGGAAAAAGAATCCACTAGGATACAAGTCTCCTCTGGAGCAGTTTCCTTTCTTTCAGTCATGTATCCTGGTAAGTGTAGTAAGAGAGTTAGTTGCTATGCTCCCTCCTCTGTAACTATTAAAGTAATCCATTAAAGATAAATTTTAGATCTTTTCTTTGCCCCTGCTTGCCCGAGTCATATACTGTGTCTGCTCATGTCCTGTCTGGAAATAGAAGATGGTGATAACATAGAGGAAAATGAATGATGTGATACCCTAACTCTAACTGAGTGTTACAACATTAATGAATAAATAACTGGGGCTTGGTTTTGTTTTGGCTTGGTTTATTTTATTACTTTTAATAAACCTATATTTTTAAACAAGAATTTGCGAGAAAAGTTGAAAATGAGAAAATCCTTTTGAACAGATGCAGAATTCCTGGCTTACAGTGATTGATTTTTTCTGACTCAGCAGCAGAGGAGACATATGCTACCACGAATGTGTTTGCAATACAATCAAACGTCGTTGCTGTGCGCATCACCTTGAATACCGTGTAAGGAAAGGGCTTTCTTAGACCTTGTCAGCTTTGTCCAAGGCCACAGGAACTTGAAAAAGCATCATTGCTCCAGAATACATGAGTAAAAAAGAGATCACTGCATTTTTCTCTATTTTTCTGGTGTTTTTCAGTGGGCTGACATGGTTGTCTGTCAATTGCATGCACATTTCGGAATCAAATGTTCAAATACCAGCAGAGATATGCAGGGACCATAACAGGTGGACAAGCACATACCTTCTAGCATGTAACTAGGATGCTGTGTAATGTGAGATCTCCAAGAAGGCATGTACTAGATCTTAGTGACTGGAACTTCTTTTGTTCATCACTTGAACTAAATCTGCCCTTCGAAATGTAAATTTACAATGTCTCTTTGACTGCTGTCATGGCTCAGAAGTACCAGAGAAACCTGTTGGGCTGTTCTCCTTTCACAGTCATTACTAGTTCTGTAGATTGGATAATGGGATCATAGGCTAAAACGAGTTGGAGGGACCTCTGTGGGCCGTCTTCTTCAGCCCATCACCCAAAGTTGGTCCATCTCGGGCAGGTTCCTCAGGGAAATGCCTGGTTGCATCTGAATATCTCCAAGGATGGAAATCCCCTAACATTCCTAGGCTCCTATTCTGGGTTAAGTGCTCATTCCAGCTGGTATCCATCATAAGCTCTCATCTCATTAACATTCACCTCTAAGAACCATCTTCTTTACACCCTCTTAACAGAGAGTTGTAGACAGCTCTTGAGATCTCTCCTGAGACTTATTTTTAAGTCTGGGCAGGCCCACACTCCTCCTTTGTCCCTAAGCCACGTGCCTGCTGCAAAATTAGATTGACAGCACCTCTCATCTCTTTCATCTGCTCCTGCTCTTCCTAGGTTGAGGGAAATCATCCTCCCTTCTTATCTCCATTCTTGATTCACTCCACAGTATTTCTTACAGAGCGCTGTGCCTGGATAATCACAGGCTGCAAAACAAATGCTCTTAAAAAGCAGATACTGCAATTTGAGCAGAAAGGAAGACATCCTAGGAATGGCAATAAGATGGCAGTAGATCAGGGTATCCAGTCCCACATAGTAGTGGAAGTCACTGCAATTTTGGTATTAGTTCTGCAAAGAAAACATCTAATTAAAAAACTATTGAGCATACATCAATTAATAATTTGAGTCCCTTAGATAATTTCTGCTGAAATTAACATTTCAGTTACATCAAGGATCTTTTAATGAACCACCAATAACAAGAATATCTGTCTAATTAACTCACTGTCTTTAAAATAAGAAGGCAATTTTGGAAGTAGTTTGCTCTTATTTCTGCATCAATTATGCTTGAAAGTCTATGTTTTTGTGAGACTGGTCATGCCTGTCAAAAAGTGAGGAAAAGTTGTCAGTCTAAAAGAAAAATAGCATTAGAGCTCACTCAGTTTTAATACTCCCCTGTTGTTTCTGCAATAGTATGTGATATTTGTGGGGAGAAAATGTTTTAGATAAAAATTAAAGGAATTCAAAGAAAATTTGACATTTATATTTTGCCAGAACATTAAGGTAGGAAGGGTTCCAGGGGATGGAGATTGCTCAGAGGAGAACCATATTTTTGGTCCAGTAAAAAAGGCAAGAGGAGCTGAAAGGTATGCCCCTTTCTATAACAAGCCACTATGCATCTCCATTTCCCTCTGCAGTCTATCCTTAGGACTCAGGTTGCTCATTACAGGGAAGACATCCCAGAATCAGAAGGTTTTGTTTAGGTACAAAGACCTTGAGTGAGAGAAGCATCCTCATGCAAGCACAGTGCTTCAATACAGATTTGCTCCTCTCTCAAGCCCAGTATGGTGCCTGCATTGCTCTTTGCAAGAGGCTTTGGGAACCCCTTGTAGACCCTTCTGCTGCTCACTGTTTCCTTCCATAGGAGGGGGGGACCCTCCTGCTGCTGGTGTGAGGGTCTGTGGGCAGTCTGTGGCCAGCCCATCCAGATGGGCTTAGCAGCTTCTAAGCTAACCACCTGGTAATGAGCTGATGTACTGAGGGACCCACAGGACCTGATGCAGCCCCCAGGTGCTTCACCAGTTTGTATGGAAAGGAAATCAAACTGTAATAGCAGTCTTGAGACCCCCTCTTGGAAAACCCTCAGTCTAGCACTGAAATTTCAGGCATGGTCCATTCTCTTTCTGGAATCCAGCTCGACCTCAGTTTATGTCCAGATGTGCTTCTAGACTAATCAACCAGGTTCATGCTTATAAGGTTTTAAAACCTAATGGTTTATTTGAAGAAGTAGGCAGTGTTCAGACAAAGAAATGCAAGCTGGCATGGAGATTTGTTTTCCCTCCACTACATATTTTAAATTGAGTGGTAAGATCTTCCTATGAAATGAAAGGGCTGCTAACAACCCTCAGCATCTTGTTCAGTTCCTTGGTAGGGCATTACCATTTTCAGCTTATTACCTTGACTCTTTGATCTTGAAAATACATAATTTGAGGGCTTTATACCCTCAAAGTCATTTAGTCATCTAAATAAACAATACTGTTGATCACTCAAGCTCTAGTTTAAGCATAATTAATAATGCCTTGAAATGACATGTACTTCCTTTGATATCCTGTTTTTCACAGAGAGGGTTTAGCTGATGCTGTTGCAGTCATGGGTCACTTGATCATGAAAGGCAGGAAGATTAACATACACTTTTCTCACTAGCTCACAGCTGGACCCCTTCACAGCAGAAAGAAGACAGTCTAATAAAAATTCCTACATGCACTTCTTGAATATTGCATGCATTACAGCAAGATGAAACCCATTTCCACACAATCACCTAGTTCTTTTCAAGTTTCTTTTCAAAATCACTACAACCAATTCCTTCATTATTCAGGGTCTGCCTATGAGCAGTCTTCCTCAAACTGCTCATCCATTATCCAAACACTTAAAGGCCTGCATTTGAAAAAAGTCCCCAAAATTCTCAGTTTCATTTATCTCGAAGTTCTTGTCACTGCTTAGAGGTAAGATTTTAAGGACAGAAGCTTTACATTTGAATGACACTTTCTAAAAGCCTATTAAATGTATATGGAAAAGTGGCTCTTATAATTTTTTTTGTAAGCCCCAGTGGGGCTTGCACATTATACATGGAATAGACGACATTTTTCACGTAGTTAAAATCTATTTGTAAACAAATGCGTCAAAATATTGGATCAGATGACTTACACATAACAATGAGAAACAGTAAACATGCAAGCAAGATAAGAACCATGCCTGAAAGCAGAACAAACAGGTTATCTATACCAAATTGCTACACAGTGCCTCACTATCCCCATTCCTTATCGTCTCCTTGCTACCTGGGTTGATGTTTGATGATTTCTGCTTTTTCACCTAAAGACAAATCAAAGCAACAAATAGCACAAAGAAATGCATAACTAACAAAAGGCCTTGAATGGTTTGGAAAAACCCTCCCTATTTCTTCCAGTTCAGTATGATGAGTATGAGCCACCCTGATGCCTTCTTCTGCTGGTTTGCTACGCTTAAACAGAGGACATGTGCTTGAAAACTGAGAGAATGCCACCTCCTCAAACTCTGGCTGCCTGGGTTCAGGTCCCTGAGAGATGCACACCCCGGGCAGTCACCAATGGTTCAGGCCAACCATAACTCTTTGACAGCTACTCTTTGGCAGGTACCATCACTGCCCCTGAACCACAAGTGCTCTGATCTTGCTGAACAACTTATAAAATAAGTGCTTTGGAGTATGATCACCTGCAAACAATGTATTTTAATGATTATCACCCTTCAGCAGAGCTATTGTAATAGCTTCGAGACTGACTTTTAACTCATCTCAATTGTCTGAAAAAAAGGCTGTTGCTTAACACACTTACACAGAAATTTAAGCCAATGTTTTTTCTCCTCCAGAAAGAAATGGGGGCCCATCACCTAGACACATTTGGTAAATACACAATTGCCATAGAGTTTAAAGGGACCTTGGTAGCCATCCTTAGGCACCATCTGGGGCAAGATGAGCTTTCTGTATCACACAAACCATTGCCCTGCCTTTCTCCACTGCCTTCTTCCAGTCGTGATCACAGCTCAGTGACCAGCAGTAAGTTATTAGTAAGCAGTAATGGGATGCATGCTCCCAAAATGCAGCACGTGTCCCTGCCCTGGGTCCTAAGCAGGGCAACAGCACTGGATAAACATCAAAACCATGAGGATGAATAACCCTGATTCTGGTCACTTGCTGTGCTAGATTGCTGACACCTCTCTTCTCCTAGCCAAGTGAAAAGATGCTTTTCAAAGCTTTTTATCCTCCTCATGCCTTGCCTTCCTGGGGTAAGGTCAAAGTGCTTTGAATACAGTTCAAGAGAGCTCTTGTAAACTTCTAAATAACCTGTGTACCTGAGGCTATGTTTAATCACCAGAGCCTTAACCCTTCCTGCATCAGTGTTGATACTTCTCTGTGAAATGTTCTACATTTCCTTTCACCTGTTGTGGCAGAGGTCTTTTTGACTTCTGTACTTCTCAAGCCAATCACCTGAGAAACAGCATTTAAGGTGTCAATGGCACGTTCATTTATTCTCCTTGGAGCATTTTCCATTTATTTCTACAAGAAGATGATCTGACCTGCTGGTCTGGGCTTTTCCAGAATTCTCCAATGCCATCAGCAGCAATTTGTTTGTCATGTAAGCAGTGAAATATTATTATCCCATCATTACGTGCTTGATTTTAAAGAGGCTTTGTTTGAAGTATGCATGCGGAGGCATCTGTAATTTCAGATCTGCACTGGATGGAGCTTCAAGCAGTCCCACTCATGTCACCTCAGTGACCCACACTGGGGCAGGGACAGCAGAGAGCAGGGTGGCAAGAGGCCATTCAGCACAGGCTGGAAGGAAGGGGGCAGAGAGCCCGCTGCAGAGAGCACAGAGGAGGTGTGGGAATGGTTGTGATGTCCACCAAAAGATGATATAGCCAATACGCTGGGTAAAGCCCAGACTTACAGATGATGGAAGAAGCCAGGCAAAGCTCTGACAGGAGTAGGCTGACACAGATGCTGTGAACAGTGTGACAGTGCCTTTAGCAGCAATACCACGTGGCCCCTCAGGTTTACAGCAAAACAGGCTTTACACCTGCAAGGGTTTGCAGGTCTTAGTATATGTCTTCCCCCTGCTCTAAAGCACTTGGGGCCTGACAGCCTCCAGCTTTCTCACTGAAAGGGTGAATTCAGTCCATTCTGGGTAGAGGGAGTCCCTGCAATGCTGGATGTCCCAGTATACCAGATGGGTATGGAGGCAGAGCTCCCTGCAGCCCTTGCTGGATGTTTCACAGCTCTTCCAGGGGTGCACAGGCAAAGAGTTGTGGGGGTTCCTGGTTCTCCTCTCACTCTCAGCTGCTGCTGTATTAAAGCCCCGTTTCTTCAATTTGCCTTAGGCCCCGTGAATCTTCTTTATGCATGAACCAAGTGTCTCCAGGTTGACCAGTCCCTTCCTACATACACACTGGAAACACAGATACTTGCTTCTAAACTTCCAATAAATTTAGTGAATCTGAGGGTATAAAAGGAATTTGAAAACAAAATGTTTAGAGCATCCTGTCTATGGTTGTCATTAGCAACCCTATCATGGTAGATTAAAAAAAATATTTTCTAATCTGCTTCCTGTATGACTGATGCTGATGAAGTTTAATGCACTTTCTGCTAAGCACCCTTCTCATGCTGTCAGGCTGTGTCCTTTCTGCAGCTTTTGAGCTTGTGAAACTAAACTCCTGCCAGACTATGCAGAGTTAAAACAGAATCCAAGACCCTCTTGGATCCTTCTCCGCTGGTATAGATGAGGTGACAGTGGGACCTGCATACCACAGGGGACTGGTTGAGATTAAAATTCTCTGCTCACTTACTGGGCACTGCAGCATCATATGACCTGGGCACACACCGGGTCTAATATATAAGCCCTGGTTTAAGCTGTCACTGACTAAGGGTGTAAGACTAAGCACATACATATATATACATACACACAGATATATACCCTCATTTATTTTTATTTTATTCATGCATCATGCAGTTTCTTCTCCCACAAGAATTTTGTAGAGAGGTAGGCAGAAAAAGGCAGAAGGAGGAAGAGCCTTTGTCTCATACTGTAAGATATACGTAGATTTAGGTTTGGGTTGGTTTTTTGTTTGTTTTGTTTTTTTTTTTTCACAGAGCAGCTTTCTATCATGGCAATGATGATCTATGTGTGTTTCTTCACTCCTACGTGTGGCAAACCTGACCTTTCTCCTTAATGTAATGTGCAGAGCATCAGTGATTTTAATTCTACCTCAAATATCAGCTCTAACTCAAAAGTTTCTGTATGAATAGGGGACTGAACCTTGCACTAAAAAAGCAGAAGACAAAGGAAGCAGGCACAAGCACTAATAAACAAATCAATCAGCCAAAAGGACATACCACCAAGAGAAGACTGTAGCATCTCTGATTAGAATGAGATATGAACAACTGATTGCAGGCTCTTCTTTTGTCTCTTGCAAGTACTTTCTGGAAGGCCTTTCAAGGTTTACATTTTTAGTACAATACGGTGAATAACTTCAGTATTTCCCACATCTAGGTCCTGCTGTGATTTCCCCCTTGATCTGAAGCTTCAGGCTGCATGGGCTGCCAGAGCCAACTGCGGCCCGGTGTGTGGCCATGCAGAGTTCTTCACCTGCAGAACTCAGGTTCTCATTTTTTTTACAACAAACAAGATCATGAATAGTTCCTTTTGGGAACTATTTTAGACTCTAAATTCATGCGGCTGGAAAATTGAAAAACATTTTATGTTACTTCTGGGCTTCAGTTTTCTAAATATATATCCTGCTCTGGTTTACAAACAGCATGAGACCTAAGTGAGAGCTATAAAATGCATGAAATTTCTTGTTAATATGTGAAAAGTAATGGGCTTGACATTATTTATATTTTTATAATCCCACAAATTTCAAAGCTTTGCAATTCAGTGTATAAATGCTGGTACAAGGAATCTGAGCCCTCTAATTTTTTCCTGTTTTTCCTTTTTCCCTTTTATCACTGTAGATGAGATAGAACCCTAGATGAGTTAATAAAGATAGACAGTTGTAAAACTAAGAGTCAGGGAAATATTTCATTGATTTAACTGTAGATTGGAGAATCCTATAAATATGCCATTTTCTTCATATGGTTTTAATAAAAACATAAACTTCAGGCAAAGTGTTTGCATGGGAAGACTGTCTTCCATCACAAGAAGGACCCTTTGTATGCTAATGTAATTCTGTGAGGTAGATATGCTGAATCTATTTAGTCTGGAAAAAGGAGAAGCATTTAGGAAATGCTGAAAGCCACAGTCATCTTACTGTGCCCGTTGGAATTTTGGGAGGGGACATAAAAAGAAGAGCTTACCCCCCTGAAAAGAGGAAGGGAGTTAGGGCACTGCATGAGATGGGATGGTTTCTGTGCCTCCCCAGCCTATGTGGATTTTGGATTTGGTGTTGTTTGGGTCTGAGGCAGCACAGAGGGAGAAATACCTGGGAGGTTCTTGATGTGCCAGGGGATCTGTGGTGTGAAGCCTTCTGTGAACAAGGGGGAGGGACCAGCTCAGCAGACTGAAGCCTATCTAGCACACTATAAATGCCTGGCAACACACCACAGATCACACTGCAGCTGCATCCAGGATATAAAGCAACACATTTTCTAGTTGTATTTAAACACTGATTTTTTTGAACCCTGCTTATGGCAGAAGGGGTTGTTGTTAAACACACCAAGCTCTTATGCGTGCAGAACTGCCTGAGATCACTTTGTCCTGACCTGGCCTTTCTTTTTAAGCACATTAAATTAGTGCATATCTTGTGACTGATGTAGGTGTGTACTTACACTGCCCAATGGGAGACAGTCTCCCTTTGTTGTTGTCAAAAGCTGAAAAATTGATCAAGTGAACTGTATTTTTTGGTCAAGCAGCGTTGATACTTCCTTTTGTGTTCAGAAACCACAGGCTCTGCTGGGCTTTCTTGATGTTTTTGAGTCACAGGGTTTCTCTCAAGACATTTGCTGAAACTTTTCTCCTTATGCATGAGATAAAAACCTTACCCTTTTGAACACAAGTGCCTCATTTAAGAGTTCAGCTTCAAGAAACGATCCCCGATGTCACAATACCATAAGACTTTTAATTTAGTAGCTGGAGCTGCAAGACAGCTTAACCACTCATTTGACTGCCAGGAGCAGAGCAGGAATGGGTTAATCACAGCATCTCTGTGGTCTGGAGCTTCTTCTAGGACCCAAGCTGCTTTCAGTCTGGTTGGATATTGGCATCTGGCACTGTGCAGCCTTGACCTTCCTCCTGGAGACAATAAAATATACTGAGAACAGCAACTACTCACTCTCCAGCCTTCCCCCTTGGGTGAGAATGGGAAAAAGCCTATAGTAGGATACCCTTCAGTTCTTGATGCTGCTGCCCTGGGAGCCTGTCTGGGACTCCTTGAAATGGTGACACAAGAGTAGCCCCTTTGGGTGCTGTCAAAGCCTTGCTATATGTAGGAATGGCATGGGAGAGCTGAGGTTTTCTGTTATGAGCTTCCCACCTCAGAGAGACAAACAGGGCTGAGGAGCTCTGAAAATCATTCCAGCCCCAGGACTGGTTTTGGTGCATAGCAGCTTGCCAGATGGGAAAACTACACCAGAGCAATTCCTTATTAAACTAACGTGAATTCTAATATAGCCAGGTCATGGGGTCACGGGAACAGAGAAGTGTTTAAAAAATTACATGATTCTGTTAGTACTTTTTTGAAGATCCCATTTTCAGCTTGTGGAGAATGTGGCAATTAAGCTTGAATTTGTTAAGAAAAAAAAAATGACATGGGAACTTTTCAGCTGCTATCATCAAATAGTTACAGAAGATTCATTACTTACCAGAGCTATGCTTCCTGTAGTACAAATTTGAGCAAGCAGGGATCATTTTAAGCAGACTCTGGATGACTCTGCATTGCCCATGGCTGGGGAGGAAAAGTGGGGATGACACAGGTTTGGCTTTTCTAATCTATTTAGTCTGTTGATGGGCTTTTTCCTCATGATTCTCAGAGACAGGTATAGTGAAATCCCTTCAGTAATAGTGAATCCTTTGAGGTCCTTTTAAAACTTAGAAACCACTATCAGAAGTTCAGCTATAGTTTAGTAATACGTGATGATAATAGTTGGAGGTGGAATATGTTTATTAATCTAAAATGCAATATTCTTGCTAAATACTTCAAAAACCTTTTTAATATCTAGGACCATAATTACTTTAAACTCTTTTTAAACTATAACATGGGATTAAAGTGAGAAAAAGCAAGGTTTTTCCATATTGCTTTCATGTCGTGCCCCTTCCAGGCATAAATGGATGGCATGTGGTCTTCATGTTTAAAAAAAAAAACCCTCTTTGTCTTTTATGGTATTATACAGGTGGAGGTTGTCCAAAATATTTCAGTCTATTTTCTTCTATAAACCAGTCTTTCTCCCCTGCAAACAAACTCCCTTGATCATTAATTACAGATACCAAAACACTGTCTTTCAGTATTTTCAAAAGGAACCACTTCATCTTTCAATCTAAAATGAGTTTCATTTGCAGTAAATTTTAGTAAAGAAAAATCCTGAAGTTAGAACAGTTCAAAAGAAATTAAAATATATTAAAAATAAATATTTCTCAACACAAAATACCGTGCCCTTATCTCTTCTTCTCAGTTACCATTGTTGAAACAATTTGCAAAGCAAAACCTTGATTATTTTCTATTGATTTTGATTAGGCAATTTAAACAAACAAACAAAAACAACAAAACCCCAAACAAACAACACCAAAATCCATCCATTTGTTGCACAAATGACAGAAAAAAATTAAGATGGATGTCAAGGTCTTTGAATGTATCCAAAGGAGGACGACAAAGCTGGTGAAATGGATGGAAGGAATATGACATGAGGAGCAGTTCAGGATTCTGTGTTTGTCTAGCTGGGAGAAAAGGAGGCTGAAGGGCAACCTCATGGCTTCCTGAGAAGAAGTAGAGAGGGAAGTGCTGAGCTTTCTTGGTATCCAGTGGGAAGACGTGGGAATGGTTCAAAGCTGCTCCAGGGAAGCTTCAGACTGGACATGAGGAAGAATTTCTTTATCAAGAGGGTGGAATAACACTAGAACAGGCTTCCAAGGGAGTTACTCAATGCCCTCAGCCTGTCAGTGCTTAAGAGATATTTGGACAATGCCTTTAACAAAGTGCTTTAACTTTTGATCAGCCCTGAAGTGGCCTGGAGGTTGGACTACATCATCCTTGTAGGTCCTTTCCACCTGAAATCTTCTAAATCTAAATCTAAATCTAAATCTAAATCTAAATCTAAATCTAAATCTAATTCTAATTCTAATTCTAATAATTCTAATTCTAATTCATTACTATTCTATTCTTATTCTATTCTAACTCAGTAAATAGTTTGCCCATGTTTATAGGAAGAACAGAAACTAAGAGCAGTGATACATTACAAATTTAAAATATCAGAGTAGAGCCTTCTTTTTCACACAAAAAATATTTGTCGTAATGCTGTAAAATATTTAGAGACTCCTTTCTTGTATTTCACTGGGTTTGGTTGGATTTTTTTCTATGTAGTCTAGAGTCTAAAAACATTAACCTTAGAGAAGTTAGTATTTTCAGCCCAACTGTTGGCTTACTTTTCCACTTCGACGACACAGATGTTAGCCTCCTCAACTGATCCTGAAACCATCCAGGAAACACATTAGCAACATCCCCTTCTTTCCAAGTTGGATGCTTTTACAAGAGGTCCAGAGCTGACTCAGAGCCTGCCAGCACCTGGCTTCTAGCCTGCAGTAAGCCTGCTTATTTTTGGCCTATGCCAAGAGCTATAGATGTGCCAGAATGGACTAAGAGGGCTTCCTCCATCATGGAAGAAATATCACCATCTAAAAATAGCAATAGTTTGAAAACAAGAAGGGATTTCAGTCTTTCAATGGCTTATATGGCAGCTGTGCCACAGCTATAGAAGAGTGAACACATGATGCTCTGTTTAAATATCAATAAAGGGAAAATCCATTCTATTTGACAAGGTTAAGTGGAAACATCAGTCTGTTTGACTGATGTTTGTAGAGGAGAGACTCAGTATCTGGTAGAAGGACCCAAATTGGCTTTTATGCTTCATTTGCTCCCATCCTTCAGTCCCATCCTTTGCCCTCAGTCTGTGAGGGCAAAGAGTTTTCCTTTCCTCCTTGGTGCACCTGTGATGACTGTCTCTGAAAGACTGCCACCTTGCCATTAGAGGTCTGAGGGAAAATTATCCACAGCATTAACTCACTAGTTTTAAGAACTTACGTGTATGATGGATTCAACTAACAGTTTCATGTGAAGGACTTCCTGACCTCATCTGTTTATAGACACACATTTTATAAAGCCAGTGAAAAAAGCTTGGCTCTCAGATGCAACAAAAGCAACCCACAGGTTTTCCTGGACTAAATGCTGTAAACAGCCCTCCCTATGAAACAGTCTCACTTTCTTCCTTTCATATACAAAGCTGGTGTGTAAAGCATATAAATCTATTTGAGAAACGACTGTTGTATTTTAAATTTATTTCTTTACCATCACCACAAGCCTATTCAATAATCCATTACAAAATTAAGTCTCTTATTTTTCTGCAGTGACACCATATATAGGTAATCTATTGTCGTAAAAAATGAAGGAACTAAGAGTGATCCTTGTCCAATTTATTAGATGGCTTTGGCTGTTCATCTTCCATGGTCCTGTCAATGTTCAGCCTGCTAAGATAAATTAACCTATGCAGGACTATGGCACACACCCCAGCAGTAACTGTCAGTAGTATGTCTGCATGACAGTCTTTTGTGAGAGTACTTGAGTGAGAGCAAAACCATAGGTGTCAGAGATGAGAACTTTTTGATTAAAAATGCATCTCGTGTTGCTTTGGGATTTTTTTTACAGATTCCATCTTTCCCATAGATGTAAAATTTCAGTCTTTCAAGTTTTTGTTTTTTGTTTTTTGGGTTTTTTTTGAGTTGATATTGTTGATTTAAGACTGACAGACGAAGAGTATAGTGACATGACACTGACATTTACTAGATAAGATGATGCAACATCAGGGATATTTATCTTAGAAAAAAAATTCTGCACACTTGACCTCTGAGATAATTTTCTCGGTTTGTGCCAAGTGTAACATTTTTACTTCATTGCAGATCTTAGCAGAAAACATCATTGATCATGTGAAAAGACCAAAGGAAAGCTGCTGTAAAGTGTTCAGTTGGTTGAAAGCACTGATATCACTCATGGAAATGCTGTCTCAACTACAGTTCATAAACAATACTAGTTAAAGAAATATGCTACTTTGAATATACAACAGTGGTAATTAGTAGAATAAAGCTATAGTATTTTAGTGTTGCTGCTTCCCCTCTGGCAGCTGTTTCACCCTCTTGCCATTTAAATATTATACTGGGGTTAATAACAGAATTTGCCTCAAAATTTGCTGTTATTTTTCTTGCCACAAAACCAAACGTGCACCCGGGTCAAGGCAGTCCCCAGTATCCGTACAAGCTGGGGGTGAAGGAATTGAGAGCAGCCCTTTGGGGAAGGATCTAGGGGAACTGGTGGATGAAAAGCTGGACATGAGCCAGCAACGTGTGCTCACAGCCCAGAAAGCAAACCATATCCTGGGCTACATCAAAAGAAGTGTGGTCAGCAGGTCCAGGGAGGTGACTCTCCCCCTCTACTCCACTCCTGTGAGACCCATCCTGGAATATTGTGCCCTGTTCTGGAGTCCTCAGCACAAGAAAGACATTGACCTGTTGGAGCAAGGCCAGAGGAAGGCCACAACAACTATCAGAGCTGGATGGAACTCTGACCAACCTGATCTTGTTGAAGATGTCCCTGCTCACTGCAGGATGTTGGACTAGATAACCTTTAAAGGTCCCTTCCAACACAAACCATTCTATGATTATGTTATTTCCCTTGCACAAAAATATATTTTTCTTGTGTCCTTGTAATCCAAACTGCCACTGCAAATACACTGGAACATTTTTTGGATGGAATCAGATTGTAAATAAACCCATTCTGGTAAGGTAAGCTGTGAATTGCACTTATTTGTTATTTAGTGTATTCTGCTTGCATCCAGATATTTACTGTTTGGATCTAGCTGTGGTAGCTGAATGTTTAAAATTTAATACAAGTGGCTGAATGCAATAAGGGTTCTCCCTGGAAAGTGATGCTTCACCTTTGCATGTATTCCCACAGAACAGCCAGCAAATAGAGACACCATCATTACAACCTCATAACAAATGCTTTGCACATCCAGTACTTCTGATGAGACAATTTCTGAAGCTACCACTCTGCAGGAGGAAGAGTCCATTATCTAATGCAGTGAATTAATGCTCTCCATTTATAGGCTGACCCAATGTGTTGAGGAGCATTGTATAATGCATGATGCTGCATAATTAAAACAGGAAAACTGGAGCACAAAATATGGACAAGACGAAATCACTGGCAAGGGAAAAGAGCTCTTCCAGCTTTCCTCTTTTCCAGCTTTTCTCTTTTCTTATAAATGTAAGCTCAACTAAAATAGTCATTCAAAGCCTCATAAAATTGCTCTATCCATAACAGTGATGTGATGGTAACTAGAGAAGAGGAGGCTGAGAGGAGACCTTATCACTCTCTTCAACTGCCTCAAGGGAGGCTGGAACAAGGAGGGAAACAGCCTCTGCTCCTTAGTGAGCTCTGAAAGGACCAGAGGGAATGGATGGAAGCTGCACCAGGCTGGATGTTAGAAAACATTGTTTTCACTGAGAGGATTGTCATGACAGAATTGGAATGTCCTGCCCAGGGCAGTGGTGGAGTCACCTTCCCTGGAGGCATTTAAAAGGCATTTGGACCTGGTCCTTAAGGACATTGTTTAGCAGTTAGATTATGGTGTTGGTCAAAGGTTGGATTGGATGATCTTGGACTTCTCTTCCAACTTAAAACATTCTGTGATTTTGTGGTTCTATGATTCATCAGGAATTAATTATGTGGGTGATTTCCATAGCACAGATATCAACACTTGTGTATCCAGGTGTTTGTATAAATATTACAGTTTTATCTGTACTGATATAATTTAGGGATAAGTAAAAAACAGAGTCATGTGGTCTGCTGCCTTCTTAGGCAACTTTGGAAGTCTTAATTTAGTCATAATTTTCTGTTGCTCTACTCAACCAAAAACGTATCAAAATTCCACTCAGCATCTTTCTGACCTCTGGGCTAGAGGATCATTAGGGTTTCATGAGACTGTGAGTCTCCTTCTTCCCAGCCCTTTCCATGGCCGTGAGTTCCCCAGACCCCGATCAAGCCAAGAGGGCAGGTACTGTCTTTGTAGTAGACACTTCAGCGTGAAGAGACACTGGGACACTGTTCACTGAGTGAGCCACTAGCCAGGTGGAAGAGAAGAATTGTAGCCCCTTTGGTGTACTTCCCTCTACACAGCCAGAGGTCATGAACCGCAGGAGCAGGGAAGCTGTGGAGATGTCCGTGCCTCAGCCCCATGGAGGGTCGCAGGGAAGGGATGGAGCAGGGCAAGGATGCTGGATGACAGGGATAAGGTCTGCAGAGGTCAGAGGGAAGCTTGAGATTCAGATTGCATCTTCCAGGATAACCTTGGCTCCTGATCACTGGCATACAGGGGCATCACCGAGGTTTGGGAAAGAGGTAGTGCCATGGCATTGGTATAGTGCTTATCAGTGGTCCCACTACATCCAGAGTCACTGGAGAGAAACAGGGAGTCTCAAAATTGGCCGATGCAAAACCAGACTGGGAATGACACAGCCAGCTCCTGTCTTACTCAGAGATGACTTTCAGAGGCTGCTATGAAGTAGTTTTGAGTTTAAAACACTGTTTATATTTGTGTTACGAGGAGCACTGCAGGGAACTGTAAAAGTGCCCCTGACTTGCTTGCTTTCTAAGAGTCCAAATAATCTCTTGGATGAACACCCCAGTTTGTCATATGTTGCCACCTGAAGTCTTCCTTACTATACTATGACATTACTTCCAGTGGCTAATGCACTAGGGAAATATAATAATTATTTAGTAAATAAGACCTGGCAACAGAAAAAAATAAGAAATTATTTATAAACCAGATGGTTATTACTCTATACGTAAATGTTGGAAGATTATGTCAGAAATTATTTCTTAAAGGTTTTCAAGCATTAACTGAAAATGTGTGAGATTAATTGGATTTGTTCCCTTGATGAAATAAGTCTTCTTATGAAATTACCTCATGTCTGAAACATCCTCTTGTCCACGCTTTTTTTCCAGTAACATGAAAGAAGGAGTAGATGGTGGCAAAAGTCTTAGTATCTGATTTGACAAAGATTCTAGTCTAGATGAAAAAAATACTAGAAAGAAAAAATTAGTGACTATCCATGCCCACTCAAAGAAGAACTGTCATAATTATTAGACCTTCATAAGAATCACCGAGTGTACAATATCAATTATTATTAAAAAGTCAAAGTATATGATTAGAGGCAATAATACAGATTATAAAGTTTAGTGTCTACTTTACAGAAAAGAGAAAACCTTTGCAGGATCCCCATGACAGTCTGTGCCTCATTAATGTTTCCTATTTCATGAATTCTCATTAAACATGTCAATTACAAGTTCTATTATATCAGATCAAAATTCAGCTAATTAATCAATTACATCTCGGTTTATTATCACACTTCTAACACTCTGGGAAGGCAAAAAGTGTAGTCAGTGAAAGGGATATGAGCAGTGAGAGTCTGAGCATAAGTTTGGGCCATTTTTTTTTTTTTTTTTTTTCTTCATGGATGCCCCAGTGTCACAGAATACTAGAAAACCAGTTCTGAAAGTGAATGTCAATCTTGACAAAAGTATATCTAGCACTGTCTCAGAAATTCCCATGAGAAATGCCCCACACCTTTCCAGGAAATTTATTTCAGATCAGTCTCTTTTCCACAAAGTAGCTTTTTCTGTAGTTTAAAGAAAATATCTCATCCTCTACTTTAAACTCATGACTTTTTGTTCCATTCACATGTAACATGGAAATGAGTTAATCACATTTCTTTTTGCAGCAGCTTTTTAATACAGAAAGACTGACTTTGCACTTCAGACCTCCATTTTTTCTGTCTCTCCTCAGATATCCTAAGTGGTAGACCAGAGCTTGTATTTTGTCACTTTTCTCTCAACTGTCTTTTCTGAAGCCTGAGATGCTGAGGTGTTTTGGCTGATGTGTACCCAGTACTAACCGGAGTTACAGGACTACTTTTGCTATTTCTGCACTTGCTAGTGAAGTAATTGTTTCCAGTAGTTTTTCTGGCTTTGAAGTTGAACACAGAATCTTCTGGATCACCAGTAATTCCTGTTCCACCTTCTGAAACGTCACCTGTCCTCAGCAGGCACTCTCAAAGACAACCACTGCCTGTTCTGAAAATATTTCAGCTCCCTGTTTAAACACCTTACAACAATTTCCACAAAGCCCAGCTGAGCTGAGAAAAATGCAGCTACGTTGCCCTTCCAAAAATTTCACTTTTGCTTTCTAACCTGAGTTCCTGTCCTTTTGATGCTGGTGTGAATTCAGTTACTAATCCAGCTACAGTCACACTTTCTGGTGAAAAAAAAAAAAAAAAAAAAAAAAATATTTCTGCCCTTTTCCTGCCATCCATCAGTAGCTTTAGTTTGCTGTTGAGAGCCATTTACCTACAGGGAATCTAAAGAGAAAAGGACAAGGGCCCATGCTGGGTATATGCCAAAGTCTTTCTGCTCACTCTAATAGACTGGTTCAAAATAAGGAGATATTCACCCACACAGAAATGAGACAAGAACCTTAAATGATATAAAGGAAAATTATGAAGATTTTGTGGAAATTTCACTCTTCAGGGTAGAAATATGAATGCATTTATATATTAATCTCTTATTTTTCTATTACATTTTCAAAACTAGATTCAAAAAGGATTGGGTTTTTCCTTTGTCATATTTGGAAAATGTCCAGAAGGGGAAATTTCCATTACATTATAATTCCCATGTTGAAAATGGTGGGAAAAGAAAGGGAAGAAGATGAACATCATCTTCTAGTGGTGAGATAAAGCAGATAACTTTCTTTCAGTTTGAAGAGAAAGGAGCCTAGTCTAAACCATTGTGTACAAATGATGTAGTCCAACCAATTTTAGCACCACAGCTCATGGCAGTGAAAAGGATGCTAGAAAATTAGCTGATACCAGTGACAAAATTTCAAGAAGTGATGCCAGGAATGTAATTTCTTTTCAAGCAGGCTGTATATCCATCTTCAAAACATCTTTTCAATTGAGTGGTTTAACTATGTCCCTTTAGAGTGCAAAGGTAATAACAAAAAGATTTTATGGCAACATTCCCTAATTAATTTTTCACACCTATATTGATTATATACTGCATTGGAAATCCATTTTACTCATTATATCTTGAGCTGATTGAGAAGGTGGTAGCAAGCATCCCATTAAGAACAATTGAGTTACAACAAAAGTTAACTGTAATTATTCTCCAGCCCTTAAAGGTTAATAATAGGGAATTATGCATCCTCAGTGCTCAGTAGTATTGCCAAAATGTACACAGGGAAAATTTAGGCTGAAAATATTTGCCTAATATCAGCAAAAGTATTATGAGCATGAAACGTATGTAATAAGTTGTCTCACAGAAGGAGATATGCTGTGGTTTTCCATTAGAAATTCCTGTTTTCTCACTAATAATCAAAAGTAAAAAACAGAAACATGATGCTAAAACAATTAGGGTGAATCTAGGTTTGGTATAAACATAAATGGATGGCATGAAGAATCAGTAAGAATTAGATAGCCTAAGGAATTTGCCAAATGCAGGTTGGTAAGGAGAGGGAAATAAGTAAAGTACAGAAAATATGAAATGAAGGCGTGTTTAAGAGCAGAAGAGAATTATTCCAAGGCACTGTCCAAGGACCCTGTTGCAGGAGTGCAGTTGTGACATGTTTTTTGCTGTGCTTTAAGTCTCCACAAGGAAAAGCTGAGATGAGTCAGGAAAATTTCCTCGTAGTTGGCTCCAATACTAATTTTGAACGAACTTTTCAGAAGCAAATCTAGCAAAAATAGCAAGCATCTAATTTCTCCTCTTTAATCTAAGGCATCAGGGTGTGTGCAGATGGTAGAGCACCCTTCTGCACCCAAGAATGGGCAGTGGGCATCTCTGTTCGAGGAGCATGCTCCACACTCTGCTGCTCACTGGACACCTGTGGATGCCTCATCTGAAGGAGACTGCTTATCTTATGGTGAGGTTTATACAAACCTTCTTTTGAAGAGCTGGCATACCACCCCAGGAGCCTCCCTGGCCCACTTTGCAAATTGCCTTAATGGAAACTTGAGTGCGTATTTTAAGAAAGTACTTATCTATGGAGCTGAGATTTTAAGCAAGTGTGGCAATTAATGCCAAGCTGGGGTTTGTGTATAGCAGACAAGTTTCCGCTGGGAAATTATCTGAGTGAGAAATTATTAATTTCACATAGCCCACCTGATGCTCAACATGGAGTTTATTTTTTCTGTCAGTTGTGCAAAATGTATACATTTTAATGCAGGGCACTATCTAAAAGAATGCCCCTTCCAAGTTGTGCATTACACATATAGCCATATTCCGCCAAGGAATCAGGAATTTACAACTTAATATTAATAAAGTAAAAGTCTGTTTATGAGATACAATGAGAAAAAATATTTTTATGCAAGGTCTCTATATTGAACTGGCAGGCAGATCAATGTATTATCCAGCAATGAATGGAGGAACAGTGTATTTGTTTCCTACAGCACTGCAATCTTAAAAATGAATTAAAGAATCAGATTGTCCATATTTTATGAATATTTATTACCTTGCCATATGCATTCTTCTATATTTAAGATCTTTTAAATATTCAGTATGCTCTAAAGATGTCCACAGAAATGTAGAGGCAATTTTTATATACCTTTTTGTGCTATATGAAGTAATTTTCATAAGAAATTAGAAAGAAAATTAAAATTATTTTTAATTGAAAGTGTCTGTAGAGAAAAAGAAAATAATAGAAGATGAAGCGGTACCTTAATCAATCCTTTTTTTTCTGCTTAATTTTCTCTAGTCTTATGGAAACTTCTGCAAATCAGAAATTTAAATGAAAAAGGATTTCACTTTTATAGGCCATGCTTTTGAAAGTTTTGTGGAAACCCAGGAAGAAAGAGTCAATCACAAAAACATGTTCTCAGTTCAAAAGTTCAGTCATGCTGTGACTGAAAACAGCACCATTTGGTTGCTCATTTGTCCTAGTTTCCTTGTGAAACAACTCGTAACTATTACAGATTAAGTTCAAGCCCAGGCTGTAACAGACCATGTCTGCCTGTAATGCTGGTAAGAAAAGTTTCAAGCTCTGAGAAAACCCAGACCCATTGGCCAACCTTGTTGGTGGACTGATTTTTTCACATAACTGAGTTTCTTGAGATTTGCAGTAGCTTTGACTTCTACCCGTTTCACAGCAAAGGGCAGTGACTGGAGTGTGCCATGGTCTAATTGAGGTTTGGGTAATTCAGGGGTTGCCCCCCTGGACCTCCCGTGCTCATGCACACCCAGCTGAAGAGGACATCACTCCTCCTTTGTGAACCCCTGGATAAGGTGTTCAGGGCCTGCACTGGGTTCCACGGACAAGTTGCATTTCAGCAGTGTGTAAAGGACGGCTCATTCATACCAAATAACATTATTTTCCTCACAAAAAAAGGATTTGTCTAAAGCCTTACGTTAACTGGTGTCATCCTAATGGCTTAATAAACATACACTGTGAATGTAGCAGAGGAGTCAGATTATCTAAAAGCTACTAGAAATGACTTTGTGAGTGAGATCTGGAGGCGGTGATATTCAGAGGTTTCATGCTGATTTGTATCAGCTTAGGGATCTTCTGCTTTGGATGAATTCCACTGTACATCAGAAAGGAAGGTAGTCATTTTCCCAGGAGTTTGCCCAACTGAAAGCTATAGATCAAGCTATGCACATTTTAAAAAGCAGCACTTTCGCCTCTGGTTTCAGTTCAAAAGGTAGCAGAAAGAAATTTTTTCCTGATATTGAATTGCCCCTTAGTTTAAACCTCAGCAATTCACCCTAATTACAGAACACTTAAACTTTAAGCCTGAACCAAATCTCTTAGGTATGGAACTCTAAATTACTGCAGGTGTTTAAAAGAATTACCTCTTGCTTTTTCTGCTATATCTAAAATTCCAGAGTAAAGAACATACAAGGGTACATACTGCAGATCTTTTCACAGATTTTTTTTTTTCCTCTCTCTCACCTACCCTATTTTATACCAAGATAACTTCACTGTTTTCCATGGAGCTGCCTGGGCTTTGGTTTGGTGGCCACTCCCAGGTGTGCAGGGGTACTTGTGATGTCCTGGTGTGCCCCTGTGGGCTGTCGGGTGGAACAAGGATGTGTGCCCTCCTGAAGTGGGAGCTTCAGGTGAGGGGAATCCTGCTGACCTTCAAGTGATTCAGCAAGGGGCATCTATCTCATCCCCTGCATCTCCCCAGAGGCACCAGAGACACCTTTAAGATGTGATAGGGCACTTCCACGTTATTATCCAAACTTGGATAAGAATCCCACTGTCCATCCACTCAGCAACCAAATCTGTATGCCAGGGAGACATATGAACTGTGTATTCTAAATCAGGGATGGAAAGGTTAAGAACATGAGTATGGGCAGCTACTACATGTGTGCTCATCTGTCAAGTGGCTTTTTAGGGCAGTGTCTTTCTATTATCCTGTGGACTTGCATTCTGTCTAGAGGCTCTTTACAGTCTCTTTAAGGTGTGCTTGCTGAAAAGCACTAGCCTAGTTATTAAACAGCTTTGAAATCTTTAATTTGTCATTTCAAAGTCATAAGGAGATAGTCAATCACATAATGCTAGGCAGAGGCTCCGCTTTGGTAAGTATGTCTTTAAAACACAAACACATGGAAAGAAGGAAGGAAATGTAGCTCACACCAGATTAGTGCTGTGATATACTCTCTCATCTTTTAAACAATAAAATATAAGGATTACGTTAGTATTAAAATAAAATTAATATTAGGCTTACACAAAAGTTAACCACATACAGTAACTGGGAGCCCGGTAACCTCCCAAGAACCAGAACATTTTAATAACTCTCATTATATAGTCTCTAAAGAACCCATTACAAATTTATCTTTATCCCCTCCTTTCATGGAAGTGACACTGTTAAATAGTGAAAAACATTAAAAACACCACAAGAGCCTCCTGAAAAGACTGTTTTAATTTCAGGCATTTTATGATGGGTGAGAGCTATATAAGATGATGATAGCATCTACTATTTCTTTTTTTCCACATGGTTATTTAAAATATCAGCCTCATTAAAACAGATGCAGACTTTATTGAGATCCATTCTGCAGTGCCTCCCAGGCCAATTGCTTATGTGGATCCCCAAGACTGACACTTTCCCCAAAGGATTGCAGAGTCTGCATGATGTTTGTTCATTTTTACTTTTAACTTTGGCATCACTCTTGAAGAGAAGAAGCAGAAAGGATGACACAGGGGCAACAGAGTTGTGAATAGCAGTGTGTCAAATCTGCTTTTTATTAAGATGAAAGCTGGCTTGAGTGTACTTATGTACTTTGGATGCCAATATTCAGTGTTTGCTTACTGTACAGTGGAGGCACACAAGGGTGTAACTCAAGGAGAAAGCTTTCCTAGCACTGGGAATAGTATAAAGTTAGGTTTTCAATTTTGCTTTGTTGATTTTAACCAAGACAAAAACTTCAGGTCTCAAAACATTAGCATACAGATGGTGGTGTCTTCAGCTCAGGCATCTAGAGAATGTAAGACTTACTCTCCAGGCTGCTCAGGAAATCTTGATGTCAAGGAGAGGTGGGAACAGAAGGGTATTTGGAAGTCTCAGAAAAAAAATCCCTGCAGTCATAGCTTGGTTTTCCATATAGCTGAGGGCAGGTGGTGGGTGTAGACATGCCAGGTGGTATTGCAGTCCAGTGGGAAGAGGAGAGGAAGATAAATTCAGACATTTCCTGGCTGCCTCCTCAGGAGGTCTTTGCATTATTCTAGCCTCCTCTTTAGCTTCTGGGAAAGCCTGATAATTCTGCCTCATATGACCCTCCCCTTGGTCGTGGGAGAAAGCAATTTAACTTGCCTATCAGACTTAGCACCCCAAGGGAGACAAAATATGAAAAACAGCAACTACAAAATCCTGGATATCCAAAACCTATCAAAAATAAGATGAGAAAAATACTCATCCTTTTCACAAGAAAAATTGTTGTTTAATGTTGCCGTACCTCACTTCTCACCCTTATTTATACACCTCCCACCTATACCCTGTCATCCCAAAGGGGCTTACCATAAGCCTGGAAGAGACCAAATGAGGGATGATTGCTGTTCACATGCTGTTAACAGCCAAGTGCTTGAGATCAGCCACTTCTGCTCTTTGAAAGAAACCACATCTTTGGTCTTTCTGATAAGAGGCAGAGAACTAGGAGTGATCCAGATTTTTCTCCTCAAGTCTCCTATCAGCTGCTTCTCAGCACTGTGTCCTTGCCTTTGCTGTGCAATACATCTGCCACTTCTGTGAGGGTTTGTGGTGTCTGAGCCTCTCCTGCTCATCCAGAGGTGCTGCTTTCCATTAATCCCTTCCAGGCCCATCACCCCCTGAGAGCCTGCCAGAAGGACAACTTTCTGTGGGAGGTGGCCCAGGATCACTACTGCCATGAACCTGTAAATGCTGTTACTCCTAAGGAAAGACATCAGAATGGCTAATAAGTATGAACACTTCTGCTGCAAAAAAACCCCAAACAAACCACACTGCCACAAGCAGCTGGGCTTGCATTCAGAATGTATATAAACCTTCAAATCTTTCATCAGAAGCAGAGAGGGGTTGGGATACCTCTGCACTGCAGGGAAAATAGAAGAAAGGACACAAAAGTGGGAGCATCTAAGCATTAGGTAGGTTTCTGAACAGCAGTGGGGCACAGAAAGAATGGTTTACATGCATGTTTGTTTTCATGGCAACACATTCCTCTTAGCACCTAAGATAACAAGTGCATCAGAATTTCCTACTAGGCCTAATATTTATATCTAACCATGTTGACTCTGTTCCTTTGATTGCTTTATAGCAGATGAAGTCCTTGGTACTCCAGGATGAAGAAGCACCTAGGTGATTTTATGAGAGTTGGAATAATATATTCTAGGAGGAGGAATTGGATTTGATAATAGTAGCAGACATTTTAAGGTAATTTTGAGCAATAGTATAGGAAAATAGAATACTTAATACTAAGAAAGGCAGGTTTCTGTTGTTGCTGTTTTTCTCTGTTCTAGCACACTGCAGATTCTCTCATTCAGTATGCTACTCTGTTCCAGGGACTGATTTTATGGCCAGAATTTAAAGTATTGATTAAAACTGATGAAAAATTGTTCCCTGGTATCAGAAAAGCTTTGAATAACGGCATAATATGAATTCCAGTCATGTGCATGCCCTTTCACAAGCTGCTATATGCTTGATAGCAGTATGCTCTAAATGTGAATTAGCATTGATCATCTATTAGACTGGCACATACAACACCTTTTATTGAGATAAAAGACAACTTTTCCCAATTCTATTCCTCTCCTGTGGTATTTAGGAATAACAGCATTCAGTGTTAACAAATCAGACACATGCTGAAAAGCAAGGACTGATATTTTAATTCTGAATTAACTAAAGGACATAATCAAAGGTATATGCAGCTATCTTTCCCTGATATACCTCCTTCTGCTTCCCTTCCTTTCCCACACACAGACATTCACATGGTTTCTGCAGACACAACTTAAATTCACATCCATTGCTCTTCACTGGTAGGCATCCTATTACCATGCTTCTAGCTCTGATCCTGACAAGGACATAACCAACCAGGATCTTGGTGTCTTTTGAAGCAAAGATCACTAATCACTAAACTTTCTGTCCACACAGCACATCCGTAAGGCTGAGTTATTTCCACAGTGTGAACAGAAATTTGTACTCTCATGCTAGGCCTTTTACTTCTTGATGAAGTAAAATCAGGTTAACAGCATTCTATCTTATTCCTATTCAGGTGTGGATCCACCATCATCCTTTTTGTTTAGCAGTGCTTTTTGTGTGAAAGACATGCTAGAAGTCATCTCAAAAAACTTCAGGCAGCTACATACAAATCTTTTACATCCATGCTGGACACTGTCAGGCTCCTCTGGAGAGATCCTTTTATGGGGGATCCATCTCTCAGACATGACATCTGCTTCATGACATGAGGGACCAGAATCCCGAGGTTGTGGTCAGATCAGTGGTAGGTATCCACATGGCAAACATCAGCAGTTGTGAGACAAATCTCACCATCATGTTTTCATTTGGCTTTAAAAGCATAGAAAACTTGTAATAGGAAGGCACTTGTGCCACAAGAGGCTTCGTGGAGGAAATGTGTGAGGAAAATGGTTCCCCAGAGACACCAAGGATCTTAATTATGTGAGAGGACTACAGATAGCTAAACAAGTTACTGATGTTTAGCATCAGATTTTTATGCTCAGAAATAAAATCAAACTGCTAGCTGAAAAATATGGCACTTCTGCAGAGGAGAGATCTTTCTAAGAAGGAAAGGTTGGTATCATTAAAAAAACCCCTTAAACTTAGTGTCTGTATTTACAATTGGGAAAAACTGGGAGTAGACATGTACCTGTCTTCTATGCACACTACCTGAAATGAGGAGGAGCTGAAACCTCTAAAACTGGATTCTCAGGGGAAATTAAGACTCTGCTTGGATTGTGTTTCTTCTAGAAATGCTGAGATGCACCAAGTCGGGGGTGGCAGACTTGGCAGTGATATAGCTCGCCAGTACTGCAATTGACATGAAAATGGAAAATGCACTTTGTTAATTCTTCCAGACCGTCCTGGTTTGAGAGAACCAGAACAGAAAAGCCCTGCCTGGGACCCGACCGACCCCCTTTAGTGAAAGCACAGGTTATATTTCAAGAAGTAATATTACATTTTTTAATGATTTTCTTACAGTCACCCATATAATGAAAGATTTCATTCATCAACATTTAAATTGCTTAAGGAAGGAAGAATACATTTTTGCTGTAACTCAGCACCTGGCAGCTTGGACTTTGCATGTGAAAAAAGTTTATATATTCAATACTCTTGATGAACACCTTGAATTTAAAAGCAGTGGGCTTTTTAGTCAATCAAAATCCTGAATTTATGGCTTTCACCGGAGAGGTTGAAACTAATCAGAAAAATAGGATGAGAATTAATGGATTATTCTTGCGTTGTTCATCTGCATTCTTTCATTCATTCTCAGATCAGTCACTCACCTTCTTGACATTTGTCTCAGTTAATCTTGGAAAATATCTCCTTCTTTTGCCAAAGTAGATTTTAAGACCGTTTCATCTGTACCTTATTATATTTTAGCTTTTCTATTGGACTCCTTCTATTTTGGCTTGTATTCCTTATGTGAAGCTTACACAATTAATCTGACACATTGTGAAGTCTGTCTGTTTCATTATCTTGTTGTATTTATGGTTCTCTTATCCTAACAGAGCACTGCTTTTGCAAGTATGGGATGTCTAGGCTACTTCAGAATTGCATCTGGGTTTTTTGCCTTTGAATTATACCATTCCACTACCAACCTAAATACAATTTAAAAATAGAGAAATTTTTTTTTTTTTCTGTCAGACATGAACCCATGAGGTTTCACCCTACAACAAAACTAAACAGATATTTCTGTGGCTGTTTCAGCCAGAGATGCAACAAGCTTACTGTTTTGCATGCAAAGACACTAAACCAAATCCTCCAGGAAAACTCACTAACAGACTGCATAGAAAGATAACTCCCTATAATTTAACAACCTATCCTTTACCTTGTTATCTTAAAAACACTGGGTATCAGAGCTGTTGCCTCTAGTTCCTGTGACAGTACAATTTAAAAAACAAAACAACAACACCTTTTTAACTCTTCAGTGTCCTTTCTGACCTTAATTAGTAGGCTGAAGCTCCGTAGGAACTTCTTCCCATGAGTAAAAAAGGCTGCCAGTGGATTTAGTCATTGCTGATATGATGCAAAAGAAGTGCTGGGACCTGTCTTCCCTGGCCACAGCAGCAATCAGAGGAAAAGTTCTCTGCTCCCAGCCTCCCACAGAAATTATCCCTTAGCTCTTTCTCAGAGCCTACTGCTAACATTTCTGTTAATGTATCCTATGCTTTTTGCTCCCATTTTCCTCAGTGGCAGGAGCCCTTCTCTCTTTCTCTCACAGATGGTAGGCAATCACACTTCGAGCAATCAGTTCTTACATGCCTGCATTTGTCTTGCCCTTCTCTGCTACCAAATGATTTATCTTGTTCTCAGCCTTTGCAGTCTGCAAGTCAGTGCTGGTGACAGCATTCCTATTGTTTCTGCTGCCTGCTTGAACAGAGGGGCTGAATGTCCCCTTCATATTTACCTTGAGTGAAAGGCAGTTCTTAGATTAAGCAACTTCAACAACATCTTGCTCAGATCAGAAACTTATTTCACAGTTAAAGGTCAGACAGGCAGGCCTTATTGCCTCTCCCACTTAATTGTGCTAAATCCTGTTGCCTTTGATGGGGACAGAATTAAATTTTAATGTGTGAAAGCATTGCTCTGAGGTGAGATGAAGCATTCTAAAATAATTAAAATCTTCCTGTTTAACCAGGGAATATGTCTGAATTTTGCTGCTTTCATTCTTGGCTGTCAGATTCTGAACCCACTGCATAAGCTTGCTGTTAGATCACTTTGTCAAACCAAGACAACACTGCAGTGAATGCTTAAACTGAGCCTCAAGATGGTAGGAATTGGAATTTAATAATTCTGTAACAGTAATTAAACTGAGTGTCATTGTATTAGTGCTATACTGGAAGGGTGTCTACTGAGCGTTTTACCAAAAATCATGCTTGGATCAGAACCTTCCCCTGCAGTTAGAGGACTGTCTATAGTATGTAAAAAGATGATTAATGATTTTATAAAACACTGAGTTTATTTTTTGCTACCCAATTCTGCACATTTGCTTTAATGAGACCAGGAGTAATAGGCTAACTTAAACTTGCAGAGAGAAAGAATTCTGTATTGTTTTCATCTCCGTTATGTATCTCTGGTTTTGCAAAGAAGCTGTAGTCTTAAATTATATCTGCCAAGCAGTTGAGGTTTGTTACAAAGCAGATGAATGCTAAAAAGAAGCAGAGAACTAGAGCCTATATTCTCGGTACAGCTCTGGTAGCCAGGGTTCATTTTGTCATTAAAAGTGGAAACCTTTGTATTTCTAAAACTTTTCAGATGGATGAAATTGCCAGTACTGAAACTAACTTTAATAAATGGACAAGTAGAGACTTCTATTCAGTAGTAGTAATTTTCTAACTAGATGTGCTTATAACCTTACAAAAAGCTAATCTTTTTTTTTTCAGTATCAAAAATACAGTTGCTATTTGCATTTATACCACCATAAAAGAACACTTTTTTAGACAAAAAAAAAGGCCTCCAGCAGGTGTGTTTATACCTAGTGAATACAGATTTATTCATATTCCTGAAAGAATTCTATTTTTCCACCCACAAAATCTTGCTGAACATCCTGTGTTATTGAGCTGTGAGTGTACAGCTCTAAGTATGAGGTTTTTAAGTGAGTCAAAATACTTTAGTCTTGTAAGTAGCCTGTGGGAGCTGGGCTGTTATCCTCTGGGTCTAAAGATAAGTTAATTGCACATTGAAACAAGGTAGGTTGTTTTGGCCTTTGCTCTCTTCACAGCGAGTGATGGCAAGGTAACAGGTGCTGTAAGACAAATCCATTGCTTCCCTCACACTATTTTGTCTGGGCTGCAAAGCTGGATGTGAAACTTGGAAAAAGAGCTTCCTTTTTTCTTTTGTTTGGCTTTTCTTTTGCACAGCGAAAAAGAGCGTTCCTTTGTCCCTAATTTAAATACAAAGAGTAGGATCATTCACATATGTGTTGCCAATTTCATACCCTAATATCAAGTTCTCACTGTAAGCTAAGTATTGGCCTATACGTAAAAACATTCTTCAAAACTCAAACACCCACCAACCATGAATCTCCCTACACACCTGCAAAGGTCTGAAAACACCATCCGTGCTTTCTGTGCTGTTGCTGCCATTTTTTTCTTTTAGTTTGTATTTAAACTGATTGCAGCTGCTGTTGACTGTTAAAAGTTGCTGCCAATATATCTGTTGCAATGTGCTATGTGTTAGTGGTGGTTGATGAAAACTCCATCCATCCATCCATCCATCCATCCCTGTGGCTGACCTGGCTGACCTGTCAAGACCAGTATCTCCCTCTGTGGCTTTGTCTGCTCTATAACAGAACTTAGAGGCTTGCAGCCTCTCTAAGAGCAAAGTAAGTTGGCAGATAGCCCCATGGCATTTGCATTGAAGCATTGCAACTCTGATCACACTCTTGTCAGTATACCTCCCACAGACTTCTGCCACAGGTGCTAGGATGGTAGTTATGTACATTAATTTTACAGTGACACTTCCAATGAAGAAGGAAACAGTGTTCTTTTTCTTTTCTGAAACCTTCACTATGAGGTCAAAAATAAAAGTAATAAACTCGAGGATTTTATTTCTAAGTTTCATTGGTACAGAAGTTATTTGAGGAAGGGTCAGAGCCTGAATTTCCCATTTTAGACATACCTAGGTTTTAGGTCAGTGAGTTTAATTTTCCACTCTTGAGAATCACCATAGAGAGATCTTTTCCTCTTTTGGTCTTGGTGAATTCACTGGCTTGGAACCAGATCCTATCATGTAACATATTTAACCACATCAGAAATGAACAAGGATCTTTCATGTTAAAATAAGCGTCTTCAACGTATAGCAGTGCTATTTCCAGGTGTTCTAAAGATGAAAGATGTAAACTAAATCTGACAGCTGTCACTTCTTTGAGAGGCATTCTGAGGGGTCTATAACTTTGTTACATTCGTGTCACCTTAGCCATATGAGTGACACACTCATATGAAAAGAACAGAGTGAATATGCAGAATGAAGTCTGAATTTTTTGTTTAGTTTTTAATTTGATAGAGGTTTTCAACGTCTTATTTGAAGACTTCTTTTTCAATGGACTTACAGTATTAATGGAAAACTGTCCTAAAGTCCTTACAGAGTAGCCACATCTGATGAAACATCAAGTTGAAGGAAGACACCACAGGAGTGTCCCAAAGATGTGTTTTAATTCTTACAGGTTTGCAAAAGAGCGGAAACAGTTAATGAAATTAACTTCAAGTAAGAGGATTACAGTACCAGCTTTTTGAAAAATAATATAAAGAAAAACAGAACTTAAACACTGGTCAGAAAAAAACAAAATGAAATTAGTCTTGACTTGGGTATAAGCTTATATAGGTGAGGTATAAAAATTTAATCTCACAATATGCCATGAAGTTGCTGTGGGATAGTTTACATTTCTGTTTTAAAGAACAAAGTGCTCAGAAGTATCAGAAAAGATAGACAAAATCTTGACATCAAGTTTTTGTCCACTGTCAGTCCAGGGATTTTATTTAGGATAAGTCCTAGTACCTACAAGAACAGGGATGAGGCAGCTGTCTTTTCCTTTCTGCTAAAAAAGCTCTGTTAACTTGGTACTGCTGACTGAGCTCAGCGTGATTCTGGCAAGACACACAACTAATTGGTTTTGTTTGTTTGTTTTTGTTTATATATGAGAAAGGGATGGGTCAGGAACCTCAGGAACTAGCTTTGGATGAATAATTTTTCATTTCACCTAATACTAGCTGTGTAAAGTCCGAACTCCTCAGCTTTACATAACAGACCTTTGCAAAAGATAATTTGTTCCATAGGAATTAATTTCCCACTCCTAATGTCAAGGTGATATGAATCAACGTTTAGAGGTCCTTATATGACTTTATGGATTACTGCCATAATTACTGCTGCCTGACATTATTTCCTTTCTAAATCTATTTACGTTATGACAAACAGGACATCTTCACTTTACATCCTTGTAAAGGGATGGCAGCAGCTGTGGTGCAGAGAGGTGATTAATGTAATAACAAGTCTACAAGTAATCCAGCCTGCCAAGCGCTGATGGCAAACCTCAGAATTCAAACGTGCTTCACACCAGCAGGCTGGAGAGTCCCTGTTTCTCAGAAGGTTATTCAAGCACTTCTGCAGCTCTGCTCTGGAAATCATGAACACGAACTTTCTTTCCAGATGGCTGTTGCTTTTCAATTTTGTCTGTGGAGAAAGGGCAGAAATCGTGATTTCTTCGAACTGACACTCCCAGTTGAAGCCAACGTCTAGCCAAGTGTTAAAGGCAGTCACAAAGCTTGAAATTTTTTCCTTACAGCACTATTTTTATTTTTTTTTAATTTTTCTAGTGTCAGGCAAAGTTTATTTTGCTTGTAACATAACTGAGGCTGGGACCCAGGTCTGAACACTGCTTGACACAACAATGCTGCAAGACCAAGAGCTCAGTGTCAAGGTCATTTTATTGTGTGCAAACTCATTCCTAACCAGTCATCAACAGATAAATGCAGAAGATGTGGCAATGTTTCAATGGGTTTTAACTTCTTTTCCCCATACATCTGTAAAATGTCAAGCAGATTGTAGAAACCTATCCAGTAAATTCGCCTTTTGCTAAGGTGCTCTTGTTTCCAAAGCAGTTAAGTTTCCCTGCTGTATGGCAGGAGGGTGCTAATATTCTCAGCTCCGTTACTCTCACCTTGGGATCAGATATAAAGATTTTGATGTAGAGCCCGTGTAGAAGAGAATCAAGCTATGTCATCTCTGAATGGCATCTGGTTATCTTGCCAGCTACTGCTCACCAAGGCAATTAAATGAGGTGCTACTTCTTTCCTGAAAATTAGGTGACATATTGGAAGCTTGAATGATATCCAGGCACAGTCTATCCATCACTGTCAGGCAGAGATAATGACATCAGGCTAATTCTGAAACTGTTGAAAGGCAAATTCTGTTTATTCAGCTCTGAATAAACACTGCCCCTTTAATAAACTGGTGTGAAGTCCTGCATGCACTGCAGGATGCCAAGGGCTTCTGTTTGATGGAGTTAGTTTCAAAAAGTGTTTTTTTAGCTTTTCACCTGAAATACAGAATAATAATAATATATACCCCACTTAAAATAAATAAAAAAAGGTCTTCTGAAGCAGAAAAATGACTTTTATATTTAAGCATACTTGAAGATCCAATTAACCTAAATTTGTCCTAAACTCACGGGGAAAAAATGAATCCAGGAAGATTATTAGGAAGATAAATCATCTCCATCAAGAGTCACGTATTTTGTTGGCATCAACTCCAGTTTTACAAAATAACACAGAACCAGAAGGCAATTAATTTTCAAAGATCTCCCTTACTTCTAAAATTACTAAGTGCACTAACACTGGAGGATTCAACAGCACTGGGTTGCATATTCAAAGTTTTTCAAATTGTTCTTTTTTTACATTAAATAATGACTGGGTCATTGTAAAGCCACTGGGTGGCATAACTGGAGGAAAAAAATTCCAGAACTGATTGTTTGATGTCCAGCTGCCTCACCAAGCAAAGCTTAATAAGGAATAATATTTCCCTTCTTCATTATACCTCAGAATGCTTAGAACTAGAGTTTGTGTTAAGATGGACATTTTTCTCCCTCCTGCATGAAGAAATCAGCCCATTATTTTGCAACTCTTGAGTTGTAAATTGCTGGCAACGACACCACTTTAAAGAAACAGGGAACTCAAAGCTGTTTCTTTACTGAGGAAAAGCAGAAATCAGAAATGCAGTGAGTGAGGGTTCAGGAATAAAGACAATAATGACAAAGCCTGGGGGGTTCATGATTTTTAAAATTTCCTTAATTTGGAATGTAGTTTTCAATACAATTATTTAGAGTGCACTGTTCTTGTTTACAGGTAACTTCTTTAGGGTACTGTCAAAAGCAGACTTTCTCTAATTTGCCCAGGAAAATAGTTATAAACACAGGGCATGGTTTGTTTTTTGTAATTAAAATCTGGTCAGAGGACTGCACGCACAAGTAACCACAACTCCCATGCAAGAATTAAGAACTAGTTGCCTGCTGGTGGAGATTGACCATTACTTGTCAATCCTTCAATCTGTTTAATCCTTTTAAGCAGATCGTGGCAGAATAAAATGCATCTACGAAAAGGAAATTATGTCAGAATGCAAACCACAGTATTCCATTCTTGTTTGCAACAGTTGAAGATCTAGTTGTTGATTTTAGCTACTCTTCAGTCTTTAAAAGGCTTTACTTCTTGTTACCTTTTGGCCACAAGCCCAGGGTTAGCTTCAGGGAAATTAGGTAATTTTCCATTCTCTACAGGCACAAAAGTTGCAAAGGAATTTGGATGCTAAATTGGATGACTTTTGCTGCTCTTCAGGAGCAGTGAGAGCAGTGCTCAGAACGCATCTTTCATGAAGTCATTAAGGTTCTGCTTCACCATCCTGAAGCCTTCTTTCACAGATCTCTTGCCAAAAGCATTGATGTAGCCACTATAAAATATTTCAATGGAAAGAATGAACTTTTTTTCCTCAAAACTCCTTTTCCATTGCAAACTAATTAAGACAGAATCAGAATCAATACCAAAAGTCATCGGACCATAAAACCCAACACCTGAGTCAAAGCAGGAGTAGCAGATAAATATGAGGTTTTCCATTAAGGTTGAAGTCACTCCACTCAGGGTCAGAAGTCTGTTTTATATGAACATTTGACATTGGCTCACCATGCACTGAGAATATTTCTGCAACTGAAGATTTATATTATTATTGGCAAACTTTGCTATTTTGGCTATGTAAAGCAAATTCATTCCTGTAACTGTAAGTACAAAAATTTGTCACCACAAGACTTTTTTTTTTTTTTTACCTTAGGAAACATTCTTCATGTATCACTTTGCTAATTCCTGCATGGCACATACACAACCTGCATAACAATGGACTTCTTCCTTGTAATTTCTTCCTTAAAGTAAACCTCAGAACGTATTTTAAACATTTGTTTCATGAAAAAGGAGCCAGTCTTTTCTCTATATCTTTTGTGTAGCACGAGAATAGGTTTCTGGAATAGAACAATTCAAGTGACATTTTCAGAAAAGGCATAGGAGAGTTAGAAGCATGAAATGAAGTGGTTGGAAAATCTCATGGCACGTTTTTTTTCATTAGGAGGGACCATTTTATTGGAATAAAGACGTTTCAGGGAAATGCATCAAGTTCTGTCAAAAGCTTCATGCATACATTGGTTTTCTTGTTTCACCGTAACAACGGCATTGTGTTTTCTTAAGATGATTTGTGCCAGAGGGTCTGAGGAACTCACAGATAGTTTGGATTATAAGCAGAACAAAATAAAATGTCAAATCTTAAAACTGATGGGTGCACAGTCAAATATTTGATTATTTTGTCTAGAAAGTATGAATGTTATGCTTTCAGAAAAAAATAGATCAAGCTTTTATAAAAAGTAAAATTTCTTAATATTCCAGCTTTTCTTCACTCTTGAATACTAGCTTTATGAAATTGGTGTCTTTTTTTTTTTTAATTAAAATCATTTCCCATTTCAAATGAAGTAGAAATGCAAAGAATAATAGGTAAGTTTGGGGATTTGGTATGTTTTTGTTCCAGTGCTATTAAAAACAATATATAAAAAGAGTTTCTACGTTATTTAATTTCACATAGATACAAAGGAACAAGCCTTTGCATCTTGGTTGAAACAAACATTTTGTACAAAGTGAAAGATAACGGTAAGAAAGGCCCAATTGCTTCCACAGAGACAAATAGCAATTTTTTCCTCTATTATCTGTATTCTAGAAGAAAAGAAGACGTCAGAGAGGGTGGCAGAGTCCATTCATCAGACTTACAATTTCAGAGGAAAGCCCAGTGTTCCCCTCTGCACTGGATCCTCCTCTGGGCTTCAAAGTCAGAAGGAAATGATAGACCACTGTGCATCAGCCAGTTAGTGCTACTTGGAGAAGCAGTATCTGCCCTTTTCCTCTTTTAGATATCTCATGAAAGTGTAAGGGAATATGCAGGCTAATTGAGAGCTCATTTCATCTCTGCACCCCAGTCTTTTCTCACTCACTTCGCTGGCAGTTTGTCAGAGGAGATGTGAAGTAATTTCAGGTAGGAGATTGTAGTCGGTGCAGAGTGGGATGCCTGCAAGTGCTCCTGCTCACTCAGCATCTTTTGCACCACACCTGATTGGAAGGTTATGTCACCCAGAACACATAGTAATCTGTTGTTACTTAGAGCTGGAAAGGCTCTTGAACTTCTGCTACTCATGAACTGACCCTGACTTAAACCAACACACTGCCTTTTCTGACAAAACTCAGTTTTCACCTTGTGGCTGTAGAGAAAGAAAGACAAAAAAAAAATAAAAAAGGCCTGCCATCTCTGCAAAACTAAATCAGCTTATAAACAGTATCTAAAAAGAGAAGACAGGGATTTCAGTGCAGAAATACCAGTCCCCAAAACTGTTTGGTTGAATGCTTCTTGAAAACAGTCACACAAGTGGGCCAGAAGCAGAAGCACAGTATTAAGCACTTGGCTATAGCCTGTAACACCAGGTAGTACTGGTCGGTAATCATGGTTTTACAAATTTGTAAGTCTAGGGAGCAATAGAAAGGTGTGCTAGACAGTGTTATTAGCCAAGGTTCTAGATGATTTTTTTTTTTTTTTGTAATGCAGTGTCCTGTATAGAAACTGTGACTGTTCCAGTATAACAAAACAATCCCACAGTTTGGTCTCTGTCCTGTGGTCATTTTTGAGACAGCTGCATTCTGGAAGCATCTGTTGAAGCAGCTTTCTTCCAGGACTGGAGTACATGAGCAATGAACCAAAATTATTCTTGGATTATACTTGATTGCATTGCTGATTTTTTTTTCCCTCCAGGGCATTATCTTAGCTGTCCTGAATGTCTGAGAGTGCACATTAAAAACTAATAGCAAGTGGGAAAGCAGGGCACACTTGTCAAGAGGAGGTGATCAATCCATCCAACAACCTAAAATATTTATCAGTTTTACTCAAAATTAGTTTAAAAACCTAGTTTAAAAATTCTATGGCAATAGGTCTGCAGGCATTTCTATAACAGGAAGGAAGCTGAGTTCTCTTTCAGATGATACCTTATGAACTTGAGACAACAGCTACAACACCACGCAGAAAATTTACCATTCTTCCATAAGCACTATTTTTCTGAAGGTAATCCATTTGCACCAAGGAACATATAGGTTAATTTAGATTACAGAGATTATGAGATATAACTAGACAAGGGACACTACTGACAATTTGTAAGAGGTATCAAGCAAATGGAGGAAAGGATTGCAGGTGCTGATTTATCTGAATTTTCATATTTCAGATTACTTGCATTATGGATGATTTTGCAGAAGTTTAGCATGGATCTAGTCGTCAGAGGAAATATTAACTCTGTTTATAATTCTGACACTTCTAAGGAGCATATATTGAGGCCATAATTGCCTGCACATTGATTATGTGCTGAGAAATTACTGCAGAATAATAGTTTTTAACCCTTAAAATTACAAGTCGGTTGTTTCCAGTCAGAGGTCTCATTGGTGTTGGGAACTAGCAGTGATTTTCCATTGTGCTATTTTACACTTTACGGTGGCAGGCATTATATGCAATTGACTTTTGTCATAGGATCACTGTGATTCTTACAACACTGGGAGAGATTTTAAATGTTTTTAGTATATTGCTGCTGTGTGGCAGGTTTAGGTGGACAGCACTAACAACCCTCACAGTGAAGAAAATTGGCTCCCACTGACATTTCTCTTGGCAGACGGCAAGAAGGGTTTATTGACTGTTTCCCCAGTTACTCAATGCTTACAGGAGAATGAAATAAGAAAAGTCCTTTAAACTCAGCTTTTTGTTCCTTACAGAACTGCCCTGGGGTGTGATGCTGAGAACAAAGCAATTTTCACGTCTGCTGCATGGTGGTCTTTGGTTCTCAGCCCCCCCTGAGCAGCCAGGGGAGTACGGGCAGAGCTGCTTCTTTCTGTCTGGGAGTACATGACCATATGAGACATGATGTATCTCTGTTCATCAAGTCAGGATATTAATTTTAAGAGAAGTCCTAGTATGTATCTTTAGCCATGGATTGCCTATTGAGTAAGACAAAGCCTTTGTCACATACAGCAAGTTGTAAAAGTCTTCTAAGAAATTAAGTGGAGAATTGTCTTCTTTTGCACTCCTATTCTTTCCAGCAGTGTCCCTGAGTTACTCCTGGGCATGACTTGCTGCTCTAGCTGGCCTTCCCTGCTGTCTCCATCCCCATGTCTCTCACTGTCAGTGGCTTCCACCCCAGTCCCACACTGTCCACACTCCCTGGAGTGGCTTCCACTACTGGGCTCCTCCTGAGCTGCTGCAGCTGGCACAAATATACTGACAGACAGCAGGGAGATAATCACTGGCTGATAGCTGTAGGTGATTAAGTTTTGATCACACCATCTCCCCATGTATTTCCTGCTGTTCCTCTGCTTGAGGTTAATGCTTCAGTAACAGAGCTGGTTTACTCACTGTGCAGCTGGGCGGGAGAGTTTTCACCTGGCATGAATTTCTGCATTGTACATAAATATTCCCAAATAGCCCATAACCCCACATCTGAGGACCCGTTTTGTCTTTTCCCTACTGGGCTCATGCCAGAGGAGGTGGGACTGGAAACTCCATTCATTCGCTTTTGAATTTGCATCATTTTCTTTGGGGCCCTGGGGGCATTTAAGAAAGGGGTTTTCTATTTGTTGGCTTCCTCCAGAAGTAAGTAATGACCCCATATAGTGCTGATTTGCTGCTACCAGACTCAGCTTTGGCAGGTTTGCCTCTGCAGCTGTGTTCCATTAAGGCAGAGAACACTCCTCAGCTGATCTCCCAACATGTAACTGACCTCCTAAAGCTCATCCGATGAGAAGAAACAGTGTAATTTTTCATCAGGTGTCAGAGCACTTTAGACTACTTGTTCATAAGTTTACAAAGAAAAAAAAAAAACAAACAAAACAGTCAATTCAGACAAAGAAAGGATGCAAGAAGTGCCTGTTTCTTGTATTGAACCCCTCTTTCATATGGCCTCCTGATTCCAGTCTTGCTGCGGGTTTTGCTTTCATCGCTGGTATACCAGGATGCCAATGGGATTCTTATTAAAATTGAGGAGGAGAAGGTATTTGGGAGGGGAAGGAGATAGTATGGTGTGTAAGAACAGATTTTAGCTTCACTGGCTCTGCTTTCAAACCTGCATACCTAATCTGTTCTGTTAATTGCATATTGGTAATGTTGGCACACCGAAATATCTTTTTCCGTGTGATCACACTGCACTGCAATCCAAATTATGTGAGAAATCACATGCCCATAGCTTTAGATATTTGTCATCAAGCTAAGATGACACGAGCTATACGGAAGAGGGAAAATCTCTAGTTATAGCTGTTCAATTGACAGAACCTTTTTTTTCCTCTCTCTCCCTTGCACACAGAGAGCTCAGCTGCCCACCAGGTCACACAAATGAACCACCAATTTGAAGCCCATTAGACATGTACAGTGAGGCAGCCAGTCCTCCACATCTCTGAAATTAAGAGGAAGGGGAACCACAATATTTGACAGGGCCATTTCTGTATTTTGTGCTGAGAAGTGTCCCTGCATAAATTTACACTGACAGCAAAATATCTTCTGAGCAGTTCAAAGAAAATACTGCATATAAACAGAAGTGTATTTCCTAAACTACAGGGTGAAAAAAAAAGAACCTGAATAAATTCTAGTTCCCGATGTGCTGACCATATAAATATGACAGTAAATGTATGCCCACGTAGATCACAGAATCACACAGAATCATCCAGGTTGGAAAAGACCTCTGAGATCATCACATCAAACCCTGGATCCACTCCCACTGTGGTTACCAGACCATGGCACTGAGTGCCAATCCAGTCTCTTTTATTATCTAACCTGGCACATTAGATAATAGCCGTGAGCCTCAGAAACTGCTGCTTTATACAAAGCTGCCTCAACAGAAACAGCATTGAAATTTCTCCTGTCAGCAGGCATGGCAGCAACCCGGCCTCAGCCCCTGCAACCACCAGGCACCATTTCCCTGCACAGTTACCCAGCCCCATCTGATCACCAGAATTAGGCTGGGTTAAATAAGAAATCAATTACAGCTTCTCCCGCGAGCCTCCTCTTGGCTGTGTATGGTGCTGTTTTCCTCACACAGCTCAGCAGTGACAGATGAATTTTGTGTTTCGAGTCCCCCTGAAGTGCAGGGCTGTGAGGAGGGGTAAGGGAAAGCCTGGTGGCCATATTCATAGGGAGCGGGCATGATGCTGCAGCCAGGCTGATGGGTTGGGGAATGGGGTCCTGCCTACCATCGGCAACTTTTCTCTGGGAATTGGTGTTGCAAGTGGAAAAACAAAACAAAACACCCAGGAGTTTCCCTGATGGTTGCCATGGAAGGCCCAGCCTGGCTGTGCAGCCTGCAGGCCCCAGGCAGGTAGGTGCAGCCATTTTACCACCTGAGGAGAAAAAGCAAACTGGGGAGAGGCCCCAAGTGCCCAGATCCCTCCAAGCGAGGCACAAAATGCACAGAACTGCTTAAGAAAATATTGTCTGAATAAAAAGTTAGCCAGTGACTCCTCAGATGGTGTTCTGCAATTTATCTCCCTTTACAGGTCTTGCCAGGGCTGTCAGAAAACTAGGAAGGAATCATCTAGTCCTGCTTTTTGTTTGGGGTTTTTTTGGTTTTGTTTTTGTGTTTGTTTGTTTGTTTGTTTGTTTGTAGAAGACCACATCTGACAGACATACCCATAATATGGAGCTTTTCTAACCTTGAAAGTTTTGCTACTACTTTCCTGAAGCGGACGAATGACATTTTAAGTAGCACGATCATACGTATCCAAAATATGCACCTTCATTTGAATACACTTATAAGAGGGATTCTGGAGGCTTTTTGTAAACATCTAAACTAAGAAATATTTCCTTTCAGTGGTGCTGACAGTTAAATAAGTCAACATGGCAATGTAAATGTTCTCAAAGCTCTTCCATTCTGCCATGTGTAATATTTTTAAGGTGCTGTTGGCACTTTTCCCCACGGAGTTCACAAATGGTTCAGGACTTGTTAAATTTGTGTAAACTGAGTGAAAATACATCTCTACTTAGAACAGAGGCACCTCTGCTCCCAATTTCCATGCTTCAGGTGTCATCCATAAGAGTTTCCTTGAGAACTGGTCCTTGTGGAACAAGGCACGGGTCTCGTAGCCATACCACCCCGAGAAGTTCCAGTTTGTGGCACATCTGCCCTGGCTCTGCAGATGTTGTTACTTAAGCCAAGTCCTTGCTTTCCAGACAGGAAAGTCTAGAGGTAGCATTAGAAGAATGTAGAATCTGTTCCAAATGATTCAGAATTTTTAAACAAGAGATAGATTTATTTTTTTTTTTAAGTGTCAAATTTAAAACCAGTTCTTTTTTTATCAAATGTTTGACTGAGAAGTAGCACTTCACTTCTGCTTCTGTAGCTGATTCTCAGATCCTTGTCTTTTTGGTAGTGTGGCACCAAGGGTAGAGTTAACCTCATGTATGTGGTGCTGATAAGCTTTAACTATTCACTCTTGGTTCCTTTTACAGTCTATGGAAAGCAAGAGGTGCCTGTTTCTGTTGAGGGATGAAGGAGCCTAATGTGACCATCTCAGATGGAGTCACCTGCACTTGCCAAAATTAGAAACTGGATTAGTCAATCCTCAAGTGAAATACAGGGCAGCAATTCCCAAGTTAGCATTCCACACAGCCAAATGCAGAGCACCTAAAATGAAATAGTAAAATGTACTAATTAATGCAATTACAGTGAAGTCACATGTAATTGCAGCTGACGGTCAGCACTGACTATGTGATTTAAAAGTTTCTAGACTGTTATTCAAAAAAAAATGATATGGTAATCATTATCAGTGTTGTATTGGAATACTGAATGTGATACCAGGAAACTGAAACAGAAAATTATGTGGGATAGTTGACTGGATTGCTGATGACACCTAACTGTGTCGTGTGGTCACCGTGCTGGAGGGAAGGGAAGGAATCCAGGAGGACCTTGACAGGCTTGAGAGGTGGGCCCATACCAACCTCATGAAGTTCAACAAGACCAAGTGCAAGGTCCTGCACTAGGGTTGGGGAAATCGTAAGAACAAATATAGGCTGCATGGAAAATGGATAGAGAACAGCCTTGAGGAAAAGGACTTGGAAGTGCTGGTTGATGAGAAGCTCAACATGAGTGGACAATGTGTTCTTGCAGCCAAGAAAGCCAACTGTATCCTGAGCTGCATCAAAAGAAGTGTAGCCACCAGGTCAAAAGAAGTGATTCTTGCCCTCTGCTCTCGTAAGACCCATCTTGATTACCATTTCCAGTTCTGGACTTCTCAACACAAGATAGACATGGAGCTGTTGGAATGAGTCCTGAGGAGGGCCACAGTCATGACCAGTGAGCTGGCACACCTCTGCTTATGAAGTCAGGCTGAGAGAGTTGGGGTTGTGAGCCTGGAGAAGAGAAGGCTTTGGGGACACCTTACAGCAGCCTTCCAGTACCTGAAGGGGGATTACAAGAAAGCTGGGGAGGAACATATTTCTGAGGGCAGGTAGCGATAGGACAAGGGGTAACAGCTTTAAACTGGAAGAGGGGAGATTTAGGTTTGACATTAGGAAGAAATTCTTTCCTGTGAGACACTGGCAGAGATTGCCCTGGGAAGCTGTGGATGCCCCCTCCCTGGTAGTTCAATGCCAGGTTGGAAACCCACTGTCAAGAGCCCCTGTATTTGGAGATGGCCTTAATACACTTTGTGTAAGGTATGTTTGCCACACAGTGAATATTATAGAATGGTATTCCCCTATTTCAAGTACCATTTTTGAGAACAAAGACAAGACTTGGATATTGCAATGCAACACTGAACAGTTACAGAACAACAGAAAAAAGTGGCTACTGAAATGTCTTACCTGTGCTTTCATGCTTCTGTGAATTTTTACATAGTCAGTAGTAGATTAGACAAACCTCCTGAAGATTACTGGTCTCAGTCTGAGGTATTTAACATTGGTATTTTCTTGAAGTCATGTAGTGATCAGCTCTTTCTTGTTTTCTCTTTGACCTAGGTGCTGCCCTAACCTTTTAAGTTGTATCCAATCTATATGCTGCTTATCCTGATACAAGGTGGGATGTTTAAGGAAATTTGTGATTCCCTGTTAAGTTCAGCCAACAGGGTAGCTACTAGTGTAAGTCCAACAGAAATCTGGATGCATAATTAACTCATGATCTTAACACCATTTCTCCCAGACTTATCTCAAAGAGTTGCACATTTAACCCCTGTCCACTATAGCAGGATATCACAGTAGCTCAGTTAAAGGCAGCATATCCTTATTCTCTGTTCTTTCTCTCACTGACAGTGCTGATTCTACTGGGGTTTTTTGAAGGGAGAAACATCTTGCAGGCATCAATAAAACACTGATTGATCTTAAGAGCTGTGAGAGTGAAGAAGATATATTGCCACCAGCCCCAAAGTGGTATAACTGAGACACAAGGTATGTGGGCACCAGGCAGAAGTCCATTCCTTGACATTAGGAAAGAATGTCAAGTCAAACTACAGACTTTTATTTCTGTAATTTAGCACACCTATTGTTTCGTTCAGATCCTCACTGCAGAATATCACCTAAAAATCAGAGTAGACTCATCAAGAAACTAAAGGGACAGTAGGTTCCCTCACCACATAAGCACCATGCATTGAGGTATCTGCTGTATCACACCCGGGAGAAGGTTGTGGGCATCTTTCCTGCTCCTCCCTTCATCGCTATTTCTGCACCCCTGTGTAGTCTGCAAAGCTGCTTTGGTTGTGAAAGGCAAAGTGCTGGCAGAATTGAAAGTTTGCCTTGTTTATAAGTAATGTACCACTGACACACAGAAAGTTCTGTGGGTAGGAATAAATTGAATGGGATATTATCTGTGTTTTCTGTTACTGAGAGACCGAGGATTGCGAACATGTTCATCAGTAAGACAAAGGCCCTTAGTCATGCATCTGCTAGGGAAGAGGCAACTCTGCTCTGCAGTTGTCATGACAACACTGGTTATATAAAGAGACATATCAGAACGTTTGCTCTGTGCCCTATATTTCAGTGTAGCAATACATCCTTTCTACGACAAATGTTTTTTGTTCTAGACAAGACTGATGTTTCTGGAAAGACAAGTAATGCTCCAGAAAGCTGCCTGCTGGAACGAAACAGTTTGTAATGCAAAAAAAGCTTACAAACTAATAAAACACCTTGCATGAAGACTACTCCCATAACTTGGGGATCACTGGGACAAAGTTCTAGTGAATGCAGAGGGGGTTTCAAAGGTTCATATTGCATAAATACCATTTTTATGAACAAAGACAAATCCTCGCTCAGTAACATCACAGGATTTAATAAAGTGTAAAGGAAGTGTTAGTCTCAAAAGTACATCACCTTAAAAGTATCAGCAAAATCATGTGCACGGCCTGAAGTTGAGAAACACAGATCATATCTACTGCTTATCTAAAGACATAAAGAAAATCAGACTGTGACTCTCCAGCCTACTCACCTGGCTAAAAGCTAAAACTAGCAGAACAGTTTCATGGTTATGTCTGATCTTGTGTTATTATATTTAACATCATGTACAAAGCAAAGAGACCTGGGGGGGAAAAAATTATGCAACCCCACTAATTTGAGAAATCCCTCTTCTTCCTGGAATTATGTTCTTCATTACTGAAGAATCCTTTGCAATCCTCAGAGAGGCCAATAGTGATGCGATGTGAGGAACTGCAAATCTGTTAAGTCCCACATGAACCAACATAATTGCAAATTAATTGAGAGAATTACAGGCCCATGCATAAAGGTGAAGCCTCAAAGCTTTGAAAAAGCCTATTTGGCTGAACACTGTTCTTGGGAAATTAATCTAGCCAAGTTGTGTAGCAAGGAATATTTCACTATTTTTCCATGAGAAACGATGCCTTTGACAAATTAATGTCTACTAGGTCTCTGTTCTCACTTGTAACTCAAAGGGGAGGTATCTGGGACTCCAGGGTGTTGTGAATGAAACCCTTGAGCTCAGTTTCTACTCCTGGTGATAGGAGTCATTTCACCCATCATCAGAAATAGATTTCCCCTTCAGACCCATTTCTTATGTAACAACTGAGTTCTTCTACCCAGAATCTTTGTCCATATGAAAGACCCAGGCATCCTACTCTAGTCATGAATTTCTTAATTTCCCCATGTTACTATTTACTCCCTTGTTGTGCCCATTACCCCAGAAATCTCATCTCCATGCCCCTTTTAGACCACCTACATGGTGCCCTCTTAATCTTTTTTTGTGTGTCACTCCGTGGTGACTACCTGGTATGCCCTTTCCTCCACAATGTATTCCTGAAAGGCCATAACAACAGATGGCAGAGGAGGATTTTATTCCCTATGAAATGCCACACTCCACTGTCTTAGCTGATAGAAAGAAAAAAAAAATGAGGAGGAATAACTTGGTTTGGAACAAGAGTAAATATGTGGTTGCTTTTAACTTGATTGAATCAATTAAATTCTTAAAATGAGAAATCCCCAACAGATTGCAGAAAGCAAATTATTTGAGACTCAGCAGAGAAAATTGTGTTTGAAGAGTGAACTTCATGACCTCACATCTCTGTCACATATATTGTGCTCAGCAAACAAAGGGAGATTTTGCTTCTAAAGCTTTAATGTACACAACAAGATCTCTGGGCCATATTTAGAAGTTGATGCATTGAAATTACTTCAGTGTTTCCTCTCTTTGCCTAGTTGTAATAACTCTCCTTGTCATATCTAAACACTTCACAGAAATTCAAGCCATTAACTGCACAAGATTCCTGTGGAAGCAGGCAGGATTAGCTGCTCCCAATTTGATAGAGAATAAAGCACAGAGTAAATGTCCCTTCCAAAGGCTCCTCTGAAATTCAACTCTTCATAATAAATAAGAAATTAGGAAATTAAATACAGTCTGGACTCAAGATTCCCTTCTAGTGTCATACAAGAAGCATTTAGGAGGCCCACAAACCAGTCTGGGGAATCTTAAGGGCTGGCTGTATTATTAACCAATTTCTTTCCTTCCCTAAAGGAACCCACACCTCCAAGGATCTCTCAGCAGTTGCTCTTCTCCATTTATAGTTTCTAACTCCTATCCCATCCTTTGCCAACATTTCATCCTTTCTGTCCTGTAGGCATAGAAACAGAGATAAAAGGTTATGCTTCTGCTGTGATGAGGGAGAAGGTTGTTGGAAGATTTCCTGCCACTCACCTGTGTTAGGAATCCTCTCTGCTTTGGTAACTACGGACTAAAATGTACAAAGTCATAAAATCGTTGACTGAAAGGTGAGGTTTGCCAGAAACATTTCACACCTCTGGCCACAAGGACTTTAACTGTTCATTCAGAGAGAAATCCCAGACAAGTCTATGAAGAGGTGTCAGTGTCTAACTTCCCCTCTTATTTGCATTCAGTATGACTCACTCACTATAAGTCATGCCCTCAGCTTCGTGTTAGAAATCATGAAGGAAAAGAGTGTCTTGATCAAGCAAGAAATGTGGAGTTTAACAGCTTCATTCACCTATGAAAATAAATATCATTTTGGCATTAGAACTATTTAAAAATGTGAATGGAAGAATGGAATACATCAACTGTTTCATGCTGGAGTTAAAGTACTTCTTTTTCACTTGAACCAAAATAAGAGCTGGATGTAATACAATTGAAAAATACTACGGCCATTTATGTAAGCTTCATTTTCAAAATAGGCAGTTAGCTACAGGGGCAGGGAGAAAATTATAATAATTGAAAAAAATTCAAAAAATCCCTTATCAGTATGTCCTAAAGACATGAAAAAACCCTGAGACTCTCTAGAAAGAAATTCTATCCTGGATTCAAATGGGCTTTTTTCTTATTACCTTGCACCTTTCATCTTCCACTAGACTCCTGCAAAGTGAAAGAAGAGTCTGAATGAACCTTTTAAATCAAAGTGGTAACCTTTTACATCCATGGAATAGATGGTGAACACCTGCTAAATTACTACAGACACTACTTTATTATTGCCACTGAGAAAATCAGAGCAGTTTGCTCCTTGCACAAATCAACTCAGGAATTTTATTAGGAAATTAAATCCTGTTGTTTTCATAAATTTCCACACGTATTACAGCATCAATTTCACTGCTTTCTAGACATTTCCAGGAGACATAAAAATAAGAAAGAATTCAGGCAGGTAGTCCTTTTTCCATTCTTCCTGAAGTTCCTTGCAGCACAATTTACTGACTTAAACATTAAAAAACCCCTCAGAAGTGCTGGAGGGCTGTGGAAGTCTGGAGGTCATGTCTGAGGTAGCAGCCTTCATATAAACACCTCAGTTTGTAATTTACTTGCACACTGTACACTGCTAAATCTCTTTTAGATGATCAAGCCTTTGCAGGGTGACCTTGAGTGCATAAACTGTCTCTAAGTGCCTTGCCTTGCAATTCCCAGTGACCCTCCAGGCAATAAGAGGCTATAACAGCTATGACCATGTCAGCATCCCACCAGCTATACTGCTCACTGCCACTGCTACTGTGAAGATGAAACCTGCCTCAGCCTCTCCACACACAGCACTACATGAAGAGGGGATTGCCCATGAGATGACTCCTAAGATAAAGAATGCAATTGCAGTCTGTCTCGCCCTTCCCCACAAGTACTACCCTTCACAGATTGGTGCCATCTCTAGATTTAATAAGCATATCATCTTTCATCAGCCAAGCCATTAGTGAAAATATTAAATAGTACCAGAGCCAAGACAGGCCACTGCTGCCCTGTATTTGACACTGTACCACTCAGAGTTACCCTGTAAGTAGAATTTTATACTTGTGCAACAGAAGTTTCTTTCAAGATAGGGCGACATAGATTCCTTCTGAGAAGGGATATGGCACCAGCCATTTGTCTTCAGTCTACAGGGGCTACAGATGTCTCCAGATTCTTCCTGGCACACTGGATTTACTTGCCTTCTGTTGTGATGCATGTGTCCTATCCCTGATCACAGTTTAAAAGCCCTGACAAAGTGACAACATGACCTTCCATTCTCTTCCTTGTATTGGCATTTCCTGAAATTCCAAATTCTAACATTTCTGAAATTTTCACTATTTAATGCCCATTCAGTTATTGCTTTAGAAACTCACACTTTTCTTAGTCTGTATTCAGTGGCTTCAGTATTGTAGCACCAGCTGTTTGTACAACAGCATTAATCCATGGTATGAAGACATGTCCAGGGCTCACTCAAAGCCCATATCACATGTCCATCCATCTTTGTTCTCCAACACTCTCCTTCTTGCATCTACATTTCCAGGAAAAACAAATCCTGTCAATCAGGCCAGGAGAATGTTATAGTAAGGTCGAACTGTTCCTTGACCTGGAAAATCAGAGTACTAGGATCCATAGGTCCATAGGACATCCTAGCAGATGAGTCTAGATGCAACCTAGATTAAACCATATTAAACCTATGGATTAAACCATACTGTACCACTGATGCACAAACACAGACTAAAAAGACAATGTCTTCTCCAAGTGTGTCTAAAGAATCTTCCATGATTGTATCCTGTGACACATTGGTAAGAGAGAAAGCTTTAGATCTACAGCCTTCTTTTCTTGTTGTAATTAATTAAAATGTTTTGCTTCAATGTTTTTTCTACTATTGGAATTTTTTTGAACTCAGAGCTTGTTATTTGAGGCTCAGTGCCAAATTTTCTTTTTTTTCCTTTTTTTTTTTTTTGCTTTCTAAAATCACGTCATCTGTAAAAAAATTGACAGGCATCCCTTGGGATGAAAACTGTCACAAATGGTCTGATCTGTTCCAAATCTTTTCCTGCAAGCCATTTATTTAAGACAATTCCCTTTTTATCTTCTATAAGGCAGAGGCAGTCTCTGCATTTAAGGGTCAGCCAGAATAATGTTAAATTGGGTTTTTCAGCATTTATTGCTGTGTAATAGAGCAGATGAATTGCTCCATTAATCTCTGTTGGAGGTGAATGCCCTGGAGATACTTATGTAGATATGTGTAAGGGCCCTGAAGACAAAAGAACAATGAGGCTGCATGGGCATCATGGGACAACAATGGAAAAGTGGGAGGGAAAAAACTTCCTGGAAGATTTGTGAATTGCAACTTTGCTGTATGGATGGAGGTTAGGTACAACTTCCAGTAGGAAGGTCCCAGAGTCTGGGCTTGGGTCTCCATTCAGATGGAGAGGGATGGAAACACAGAGACCAGTGTGAGGGATCTCCAGTGTTACACTGAATGAGCCAGCTCTGCAACTCGAAGCAGTGTGAAACCATTAAGTAGGGGCCACAGAAATCCTCTTGCAGCAGGATGTCTGGAAGCTGAGCCAGCACCTGTGTGTGGTGCTGTGCTATGCAGATGTGCCCACTTCAACTAATTTGAGTCCAGTGCTCTCCTGCAAGGCCAGGACTTTGCCTCATCCCAAGACATGCAGGTCAAATGGAAGTTTGAAGGCACAGATTTAAGGGCTTTTGATGACTCTCTCAATTTCCCTGCCATATCTGCTCCAGGTTTTTTTTAAAGGTAATTTTGTGTACTCAGACCCCACTGGCCACAGCCTGAGGTTTAAGATGCTTATAAGAGACCTGGGACTCTCCCTAGAAACACATGCCCCACTTGCTGTCACTATTATGGGCCTGTATTGACATTGCTCACTAAAAATAAACAGTTATTTTGCTCTGAGAAAACAGATGACGTATTGAGAGGCAATTAGTAGTTCTACACTTTCCAGTCAAATTCCTTTCATTTTAGACATATGGGAAAAAGGCAATCAAAAATCAACTTCATGAAGAACCTGTTTATCTCCTTCCTGTCATGTGATGTCATACTGAGATTATAGCCCCAAGCAAAATGCCTTAAGGCAGAATGACAAATCTGCTTGAAGACCTAAATTGTTACTATGTATGCATGTATGTTGCATTAAACTCTCCATATACAGAGAAAGCATGGAGCAAAGTCCTAAACTTGAGTTATTATTTTGACACTTGATAAAAAAATTGTGCCCTTCTTATAGTTTTCACATTTTCCCTAAATTCGTCTTACTAACTGTCTAAGGAAAGATGATTTAAATGATTCCCTAAAATACGTTGTTTTTCTGAAACCCATATTTAGACAGTGCAGAAGCACATAGTTGCTATATGCAATCAAGTGCAGCACATTGATGCATAGTCATGAATGAAAACTCGTGCCAAACTTTTATGGTGTATAAGTTCCTCTTTTTTTTTTTTTTTTTTTTTTTTTTTTTTTTTTTTTTTTTAGCCCTTGCACTGGTAAAAAATTTGCTAATATGTAGACAGACTCAAGAAAACTTTTAATATTGATAAGTACAAATGAATGTTACTGACTTGTTAGAAGTCAGTAACAAGTTACCATAGAGACCAATTACACAGAAGGGAAATCAATTTCTCAGCATTTATTTCTGGACTATAGTGTCAATAAAACACTAATCTTAAAACCAGAGTATGCTTCTCACTTCTCCATTGTGCAACATAAAAAGACTCACAGGTTTAGGACATACCACACCAAGACATCTCAGTGAGGCAATTGTGTTTTGTTGTTTAACTGAGTGTGTGGTTAGTACCAAGTAGGCTGCAGCCTGCTTTCAGAGCTTCATCATCACAAATTCTATTTAGGTGCTCCCCCATGTGCCCTTCTCCTCCCAGCATTAAGGAGAGAGGCAATCCTAGGGAAGAAGAGGGCTGGAACCCAACCTTGCTTCCCTCTCCTCTTCCCTATGCAGCTTGGGGCTCTCACATCTATTATTGGGGCTCAGTACCTGTGTTCTCTGAAGCCAAGAAGAGGAGCAAACAGGGGCAGAGCTCATCTGTGGAACTTCACCTCAAATGTTCGAGTGCTCTATGAACAGCTCAGGTGTATGCTGACACTGGGGCAAAATAAAATAGTTCACTTATCGCTCATCCCTGAGGCAGCAACATCCAAGTTTTCTGCTGGAAAAGTTTGAACCAGCCTGTTTTCATTCTTCCTAGTCTGTGTTGATGCTCCCCAAGAGGAGCTGCCAAGTCCAAGCTGCTTTTATATCCTCCCCCAGATCTGATCACCACTTACATGCTGTCAGCCTAACACAACTGCAGTTTCATGCCCTTGACTAGAGAATATAAAAGGAATCGGGCAGCAGTGAGCCACGGCACATGCTTCTCCCCATACAATTCTCAAAGGGCTAATTTACCCTGCAGAAAATAGTGAGGAAACTGAGAATCTAGCTCAAGGACTAATTGACTGAGGAGAATGCGTTTCCACTTCACATTACAGAATTTCAGAAGCATTTAAATCCAGTGCTATTTACATGCAAAGTGTATTCTAAGACTGAAATGACTTGTAAATTCCACACAGTGGAAGCAAGAAGACAGTTGAGACATATTTCATATAGACATAAAGACATGGAGATTAAAGCAACCTGGGGGCAGCTATTATGCTCTTTGGTGCATATCTAACTGATCATCTGAAATTGTTATCTGTAGCAAACACTGGTGCCAATTTAGATGTCTTGTTACAATGACAGGTACTAACAGTGCCACAGTAAAGAGGGGCAGTTAACTAAGACACACCAAGTGAGTTGCTGGGTTGTGGCTCATTAAGTTGTAAATGGAGAAGTCTGTGAACATCTTGTATTAATTTTAGTAATTTAAAATTTGTTGTCATAAAAAAAGGTAATTTCTGAATATAGATACAGTCTAATGGCTCTTTCATTAAGTGCTGGATTTGCTTAAAAGCCTTGTTCAGCTGCTCTATATTTCAAAGGCTACATGTGTTCAATTGAATGTGAAGCTGACAGCAAGACCTTCAGGAGAAATGTTGGTATTGATGTGTAAGGGAAACAAAACTCAACCCAGTGAAAAACTTTCTTATTTATAGCTGCTTTAATGTGCTCACAATTAAGCCCACTGTCCTTAAAATCACAGAATTGTCACAGTTGGAAAGGACCTCTAAGGTCACTGAGTCCAACTGTCAACATCCCCCCCAATAAAAATATTTATCAATATCTGTATCATCCACTAGATCATGTCCTGAAGTGCCTCATCTACATGGGTTTTAAATACTTCCAGGGATGGTGATTTCACCACCTCCCTGGGCAGCCTGTTCCAATGCCCAGCTACTCTCTCAGTAACAAAATTCTTCCTCACATCTAGTCTAAACCTCACTTGGAGCAACTTCAAGCCATTTCCTCTATTGGTCACTTGAGAGAAGAGGCCATCACCCACTCTTATTTGTAGAGAGCACTCAGGTCTCCTCTCAGCCTCCTCTTCTCCAAACTAAACATTCCAGATTTCCTCAGCCTCTCCATATAGGACTTGTTCTCCAACCCTTCACCAGCTTGGTTGCCCTTCTCTGAACTCACACCAGCAGCTCAATGTCCTTCTTGTTGTGAGGGGCCCAGACTGAGCACAGCACTCGAGGTGCTGTCTCACCAGTGCCGAGTACGGGGGCACCATCACTTCCCTTCTGCTGGCCACACTATTCCTGATACAAGCCAGGATGCTGGTGGGCCTCTTGGCCAGCAGGGACCACAGCTGGTTCATATCCAGCTGGATGTCGACCTGCACCCCCCTCAGGCCCTTTTCTCCCTGGCAGCTTTCTAGCCACTCCTCCCCAAGTCTGTAGCGTTGCTTGGGGCTGTTGTGACCAATGTGCAGGACCTGGCACTTGGCCTTTTTAAACCTCATTTTACCGACCTTGGCCCACTGGTCCTGCCCATCCAGGCTCCTTTGCAGAGCCTTCCTGCCCTTGGGAAGATCAACATTCCCACCCAACTTGATGTCATCTGTGAAGTTACTGAGGAAGCACTCAATCCTCTCATCTAGATCATTGATGAAGATACTGAACGGGACCGGCCCGAAAACCTGACCCTTAGAGGACACCACTGGTGGCTGTCTGTCATATAGATTTAATGCCATTGACTACAACTCCCCCCACCTGCCATGTAGCCAGGTTTTAACCCAGTGAAGAGTATATGTGTCTATGCCTTGAGCTGTCAGCTTCTCTAGGAGAATGCAGTGGGAGACAGTGTCAAAGGCTTTACTAAAGTCCAGGTAGACAACATTCACAGCCTTTCCCTCCTCCACTAGACAGGTCACCTGGTCACAGAATGAGACCAGGTTGGTCAAGCAGGACCTGCCTTTCCTGAACCCATGCTGGCTGGGCCTGATCCCCTTGGCTGTCCTTCACTTGCCATGTGATTGAACTCAATATGAACCGCTCCATAATTTTTCTCAGCACCAAGGTCTGGATGACAGGCCTAAAGTTTCCAGAATCATCTTTCTGGCCCTTCTTGTAGATGGGCATCACACCTCTATTCATCTGGAACATTCCCTGTTAATCAAGACTGGTGGTAGATGATGGGGTGGGTCTTGGTGAGCTCCTCTGCCAGTACCCTCAATACTCTCAGGTGGGTTAACATGTAAAAGTAAATGAAGTCATGTTCTGGAAAAAAAAAATCATTGGAAGGAATAAGACTGGACATTAAATTTAACCTTTCCATCAATAATAGCTCCCTGTTTGTGTATTTCTGTGTACTTGACTGGGCACGTAATGTATGTATAATCAGGTGTCACTTGCCCTTCAATGAATGCAACAGGCTAAAATTAATAGTCATCAATGAAAATTTCTACCCTGCTACTTCTGAAGTTTGTTTTGAGTTGGGTTCAAGCTTGCTTTGATTTATACATCAGAAGACTGTACAACACCTATACTTCTGTTTGTGTACCCTATCACTCAATGAAACTCCCAGCTCCAAGTCAAATACTTATGAGTGAAACTTACCAAAATTGATGCCAATGTTTAATACAAGGTTGTTTCCTTCCTCATCCTTATGGAGAACTTATATCTGTTCACATTTTGAAACTGAAAACTCCCATGTTACTAGACAACTAGAACATTCCAATCTCAAAGTACAAGAGGATATTCTTCAATTGCCTCAACACAGGCCCCACTGCCATTTTATATGTTCTGTGATACCTGAGATGTCCACGTTCGACCAAAGTTGCCTAAGGATCTCTGGGAGAGCTGGGAACTGTACCCAGGAGTGTAATTTCTGGTGTACCACCTGGGAAGCATGTAGAGTAACCCTGGGTATTTGCTATAGCACAGGAAACTTATGTGGAGATACCTGAATCTCATGTGCAGTGTAATGATCAGTCACATTGCTTCTAGGTTTTTTTTTCATAATGCAGCAGATAGTTTATCCAGCATTTTTGAGCCACATGGGAAGGTTTCCTCTTCTGCTAGAGGGGATTTAAACTCATTTTTTATATCCTTGAGCATTAGAATACATCATGGTCTGAATTCCTCCAACTACAGTTATTACATTTTATTTTTGGGAGCCAAGGACAGTGAAACTGTACATCCAGTGAAATTGTACATCCAGTGAAATATCTCTCAGCAGCACACACCTCATTGCAGTCAAGCCTTATGTGTCTTCTTGTAGAGTGGCTTTCTTTTAGAGGAAGCTCTTTGTGACTTGCTCCTTCTTAAAAATATCACATTGGTTTAGGATTAGTGTGTAGGATACCTGAAGAAGAAAAGAAATTTGAAGGCAATTGGAATTCTCTGATCCAACAGAAATTTAATATAAACTGCTTGAAATCCCCTGGAAAAAGGAATTAGGAGTAATGGGATGAAGGTTGGTTGATAAAAGTTTCCCTTCTATGTTAGTCAAAGATGTAGGTCACAGTGCATGTTCAAATCCCTTAAGCACAAACTGGACAGAAACTCTTGTATATGAATGGAAGAGTGCATATCATCATTTCTTGGCTAAATTTTTTTTTTTTTTTTTTTGTGGAGTCTCACCATTTTGATTTTACCCCAAGACTGAGTAGGAGCACAAACATCTGTAAAATTATCAAGAGGTGATTTAGGAACCTATTGCCTTATAGTCAACGTGGCAACAGTGGGAGTGTTCTAAGCAAGTAGTATCATGTCACACCTGATGTGCTAACAAGCACACTGAATGATGTATCTGACCTCACATATGTTGACATGCTTGTGAATTTAGGGAAATTTCAGTTTTTGAGGTCATTGATGAATACAAGGCCGAGATTCTCAGTTTCAAGCTTAACAACTGCAAGCAGAAGTGAGGCAGGTCTCTGATACCTTAATGATTTTACTTCTTGTAACATTTGTGTTCTTCCCTCGTTTTCTGTGTCATGTGATGCCACTGAAATACTCAAAAAAATAAAAACAATCTCAAATAACCAGTAGCTAGGGCTGATCAAACTACAAGAAGACTTAAGGTTTATAATCCATTGTGTTTTGCAACTTTTTGAAGATTATAAATGTAGACATGTTAAAAATTTCTTTGGATGATTTTTAATGAAATCCATTACTTCCACAGTGTGGAGAGACAGTAATTTTTGTGGGTTTATTTAACAGTATTTCACCATGTGGAAGAACTCATGGATGCTGTCTACCATTCCCAAATCCTAGGTAGCTTTCCTTTACACATGGACTAAAACAAGACCTTTTAGATGCTAGAGCAAAAGAAAATGTCACACAGTGAAGGATTAAGTTAGTTTGTGGGATTATTCAGTTTGATATGTTCTTGGCCTTTGTTTTTTCAATTCAGTGAGAACTGAATTGAAAAACTGAAATTGAAAAAATTCTGCATATGGAGTCTCTTTTTCAGCTGAAACCTGTTTCTTTTCTAGAACTCTAAGACAGAAACATAACATAAATTGATGTGAGTTGTTGAATAGCCTAAATATAATAAATCCTTTAAAGTATAGGATGTTTCTGAAATTATGAAAATCTCCTTGAAGTACTTTGTTAGACTGGGGCTGAGAGACTTGATCCAAAGTCCATTTAAGGCAACAGGACTCTTTCCAACAACCTTATTATTGCCTTTTAACACTAGCTTTGTTTGAAAATAAGTGTACTCTGGTCCTGAGTGATGAAACCACTGATATGCAGTACCAGGAAAAAAAATCTTCTTTATCTAAGCACATGCTGGCAAGCAGTCTTGGCTAGGGCATTTGTTATGTTACTTTGCAATCAATTATTTACAGTCAGGTTTTATGTCACCATTGTTTCAACTCTACTCAAAGATGTTTTTATGGACACATATGGAGTTACTATACATTTTCTTAGGAAAAGCAGATGCATTTGCAGAGAATTCTTGGAGAGTTTTACGAAATATACCTAATGAATGTGAAAATAAATCTTAATCACTAGCTCATCTTCTGTTAGCAGAAGAGCTTATACAGAGCAGTAGACTAAAAGCAAGTTTGAGCTTCTGGTATAAGATGCCTGACTGTTTTGAGAACTCAAATTGAAAAGAAAGAATTTTTGAAGAATTTTTGTATACACATCACATCGCATTGCATCACATATAAATCACAAGTCTCTTCGTTTTAGACACTTCTGAGCAATATAATATGCATGTGGGTGTGGGTAGAAGAGCAAGTAATTAGGGATTAGGAAGATCATCTTGTATTTCAGCAGTGTAAAAAATTTTGGATTTGTCACACATGAATAATCCTTCTTAGATACTGATCCATATATACCCCAAAAGATCTCAGACCTAAATGTGGCATGATTATGCCAGCACTCGTAAATATTTCTGTCATTAGTGCTACCACCGCATTTGCAAACCTCCCTTCAGTATTGCACAAGACTGAAGTAGTTGTTGGCCACTGCTCAAACACACAAGAGACTGGCCTTTTTCCCAAACTATGTCTCTAATGTGTGGCTCATGTTAATCCCATTCAATTTAAGGCACAAATACCAATCTCCTTGGCTTCCTCAGTCCCGTTTAAAAAGACTAATACAGTAGAAGGCAAAATATTGTAGCCAAACTCCAACCAGAATTTCCAGCAAACCAACAGTTCAATTACAGGATGAACATTCAGTTCTGTCAAACAGGTACAGGCTTTTCCTGAGGAGGTGGGTATGATGCTAGGAGCACTGCTGCCTGATGAATGTGTCACTTTCTTTTTTTTTTCAAGTGCACATATTTATTCATTCAAATGCGGCATGACTGAATCCTAAAACTTCTTTTCTCTCTTCCTCCCACCCTCCCCTTTAAATTAAGCTATTTATTTTTGTCCAGGTTTAGGGAAAAGCAGGAGAAGGGTGATATGGTGATTTAAAAATCTGTTGCCCTTGAGAAAGGAGATGAATAGGCATTTTACTGGTTTGGACAGATAGGGAAAGGATGTGTTTCAGGGGGTGGAAAGCAGATGGGAGCTGACAAATGACAGGGAAGTAAACACCTCTGCAGCATTTATTTTTTTTTTATGCCAACGAAGAACAAAAGTAGACAGTAGGGTTTTGCACAGCAAAAATCTGCAAGATATAAGGTCAGCAGTAACACTGAGTGTCCCCAGAGGTTAAATATCAATGCATGTTTTCATCAGTTCTACCAAAACTTGAGCACAGCTCTCAGTAAAACCCCCTTTTTTAAATTAGTGAATGCGTTTTTCTGACTATATGAGTATGGTTTACATGAGAGCTTTGAAACAATTGAAACTACGAGGTGAATTGCAAAAATGAAGAAACAAACAAAATCTTAGCATCTCATGCCAGCCAAGGGAAGTTCAGATTGAACGTTAGAAAGAATTTATTCATAGAAAGAGTTAATCATTGGAGCAGACTGCCCAGGACAGTGGTGGGGTGACCATCCTTAGAGGTATTTAAGAGTCATGTAGACATAATACATAGGGATATGGTTTTGTTAAAGACTTGCCAGTATCAGGTTAATGGCTGGACTCGATCATGAAGGTCTTTTCCAACCAATGTAATGCTGTAATTCTGTGATGTGTGTTAGTAAATTTTGCATGGGCAAGAAGGCTGTGGCAGATCTGCACATCAGACATAAAACCCTGAAATATTTCCTGGGAACCAAGTTCTGGATACTGAGAGTCTGTAACAGCATCCAGAGTAAATTGTAGCTGCTGTACTAAAAATGGTTTTCAAGAATCTTCCACTTTGAAAAAATCAATGCAAAATTAATCTGAATTAAAAGATACAGTAAAAAATCCAAGAAAAAAGTATTTAATGACATTTTGAGTTTGGTAATGTAAACTGTTCCACAGCTGAAGTACAATGTCTAAGCATAGAGACAGTTATCACAGACAGCAATTTCTTAGATTAAAATATCATAATTATTACAGTTTTGAACAAAATTTTGTGTCTTTTTTGTGTAAAATGAAGCTTTGGATATCAATTCAGTAGACTAAAAGGCACCTGTTGCTCTCATTTCATTAGGTTTAGAAAAAAGAGCCTGGGAGTGAAAATGAGAGAGTAAATCACACATCGCAAATGAGATAGAGATGGCTAGAAGGGAAGAGGAAAGACATGAGGTCACTGAATTCTACATGCATAGCCTGGGCTTTGAGACATTAATTTACTGAGTTTTCTGTCTACTCCACAAAACAGTACCTCACTTGCATGTGCCTTCTCCATATACGTGCAAATGACAAAAAAGGAGCACTGAAGAGCATGACTTGTTTGAACCACAGCGTGGCGGGAGAGGCTGCAGAGGAGCACTCTGCCCCTCACACCAAGGCATGCATGATCCCTCTCTTACATATTTTGGAGGTTAACTTATAAAATTCTTTTAAAAATTATTTCGGTTTCCACCCTAGGTCCCAGTTGCTATTTGACTGACTGGCAGCACAGTGGCACTCATTTTCCATATGCTCACTCATGAGGCATTTGTGAGCAAACACCAGGCCTTTCCACAGTTCCAGATCGTGTGTTTTTTCATCTGGTAATTCATAGCAATTTATACCACAAATACACAGCTTTGCTCTGCTCTCTGTTCCCTCTTCTCTTTCCCAAAAGGTCTCCAGCCAGCTGGTGGGGAATAGAAAAAGCTGCCTGTAACCAAGTGACATGAGAGAAGAGCCAAAACAAAGATTTTTAAGATGCCCTGGAGGGTGACACATGTTCATGCAAATATTACCTGTAGAGACACCACTAGCTGAAGAAGGATTACTGTAGAGAAAAAGAGAGATAATTTTCATTGTGCAACCAGCTGTATGCTTGCCAACAGTACTCACTCTCTGAGAGTAATACAGAGAGTAGGATACAGTTGTCCACCTACACATTTGAGATGCCCTAGACTAGCCCAGCTGAGCTACAGCTACCCTTCCAGGGAAGCATGGAACTTCCATAGATCCTGTGACAAACCTGCTAGCCTATGCAGGTGTCTCAGACCCCTGACAACATCTCAAATAACTCCAGATCTTGCTGGAGAGTGGCTGGTTTGATACTCCAGTCATGCCAATCAACAAAATTTACCACTCTTAGGTCAGACACCTGCACTGTCTCAGCTGGATGTCTCTTGACTCCTGTTCTGTCTGCACCCAAGAAGCAATCCATCTGCCCAGACATAGGTTTTCAGTGTTTCCAGAGATGCTCTAGGGTATCACAGGCAGATGGGTATGGTAGGAAGGGAGACAGACTCGTCCTTCTGGAAGCTTAGCAGGAGCTCAGGCAGAAATGGCCCACTGCCCATTCAGCTCTTTCAACTACAATGTAATTTGCTCTCAGTTGACTAAAATGGGAGCTTAGACATAAGATGTATGATATTTATTTAGTTGTCCTAAAGTCCAAGCCAAATCCTCCAGCCCACTGTGTCATGTAGCTCCCATTTTCTTTGTTACCCTCTTCTAGTAGGAATCCTATTTTTTGACCAAGGAGGCTGAGTGAAACAAAAAGAACCAATCATCTGTGGAATTTCTGCTCAGTCTGTCCTCTTGCCTTGCTCTACCAAAGGGATACTGGGTCTGTGCTTTGTGGTACACAACTGGCCACCAGCATTAATAATTTAGCCCTCAGTATCTTGTTGGGGTTTGTTTTGTTTTGTTTTGGTTTGGTTTGGTTTGGTTTTTTTCTAGCTTCAATCCAGAGAAAACAAAGGACTGTGAGCAGATAGTGTCCTGGTGGCAGCTCATATCTGTTCCCATTCTTCCTCCCAGCTGAACCCAGCCGCCATTTTGTGTGAATAATAGAATCATAGAATGACAAAGGTCGAAAAGGAACATCTGGTTCCAATCACCCTGCCACGAGCAGGGACACCTACCACTAGACCAGGCTGCTCAAGGCCCCATCCAACCTGGCCTTGTACACTGCTAGGGAGGAGGAGGCATCCACAGCTTCTCTGGGCAACCTTTTCCAGTGCCTTATCACCCTTATAGTACAGAATTTCCTCCTAATATCTAATCTAAATCTCAATCTAATCTAAATCTTCAAGTTTTAAAGTGTGCAGTGAGAGGACTCTTGTCCTCTCACTACACACTTGTGCAAAAAGCCCTACCCCAGATTTCTTGTAGGCCCCCTTCAGGTACTGGAAAGATGCTACAAGGTCACCTTGAGACCTCCTCTTTTCCAGGCTGAACAAGCCCAACTTCCTCAGCTTGTCTTCATAGGGGAGGTGCTCCAAGTACTCTGATAATTTTTGTGGCTCTCCTCTGGACATGCTCAAGGAGCTCTCTGTCCTTCTTATGTTGGACACTCCAGAATAATACAGATTTCTTGCACAATCTGCAGAGACAAAGTGATTCATAGATATGTCTCTGGGACCGTATTCTTTTACTGTGAACATTTATTCAACTCAGGTCTGTCTCGGTCCAAATGAGAAGTGGGTGTATGGCTGGTTACACCCATCCACATAAGCAGGAGTCTGAGCTGTTGAGGTCACTAGGAGAGTGTATTTCCAGTTTTATTGCACTTTATTAAGAGAGCATGCAGTACCAGATTTATTGATTTCTTTCCTGAAAGGCCACAAGATGCTGATTTTTAATTTGCCATAGAAAAGAGCCTGAGGAGAAGGAAGAGAAACTTGGGATCAAGAAAAAATTAAGATGCTGTCTATACGCTGTCTCACATAAAAAGAGATGTTGTAGAGGGAAATCAGGCTTTTCCATTATGCACAAAAGCACAGATGAAATTAATCCAAAGAAGACTAATTTAAAGAAAAGCAAAGAAATCCCTTTGCAAAGTTCCATCTGTGCATTTGTTTTCGCTTTTACAAAACTATGTTTTTATATTAGATCGTTATCCTCTCTCCCCTAAGATACTTTTACTAGAGGGCACTTTAAGCAATTCATAGTATTATAGAAACTTTTGGGCTGGGAGGGACCTTAAAGATCATCCAGTTCCAACCCCTCTGCATGGGCAGGGACACCTCCCACCAGACCAGGTTGCTCAAGGCCCCATCCAGCCTGGCCTTGAACACTGCCAGGGAGGGAGCAGCCACAGCTTCCCTGGGCAACCCCTGCCAGTGTCACACCATCCTCATAGTAAAGAATTTCTTCCTTATGTCTATGCTAATTCTACCCTCTTCTGGTTTGAAACCACTACCTCTCATCCTTTCATACCTGCCCTTGCGAAAAAGCCCCTCTACAGATTCCTTGTTGGCCCCCTTCATGTATCAGAAAGACACTGTAAGGTCTCCCAGGAGCCTTCTCCAGGCTGAACAATCTCAACTCTCTCAGACTGTCTTCACCAGAGAGGTTCTCCAGCCCTCTGATCATCTTTGTGGCTCTCCTCTGGACTCAGTCCAACAGGACCATGTCCTTCCTATGTTGGGGGCTTTGGTACCAGGACACAATACTCCAGGTGGGGTGTCACAAGATGTGTAACTCTCTACAGTAAAATTCTTGCGTGGGTAAATTACTGGCTTGTGGTCAACCTGATCCCCACCAGAATCCAAGAGCCATTTTTTGGAAAGCTGCACTGAAGCTGATCAGCTCCCAGCATACTTTGGTGTCAAGGATATTTCTTGCCATTGTTGAACTTCATGGAATTCCTCACTGTCCAGTTCTCCAGCCTGTCAAGATCCCTTTGAATGGCAGCATGCCCACCTGCTGCAATGATCACTTCTGCCAGTTTTGTATCATCTGCAGTCTTTGTGAGATGCACTCTGTCCTTTCATTCAGGGCATTAGCAAAGCTGTTAAACAGTATTGGTCCCAATGATGACTCCTGGGAGGCACAGATGGTTGAACTTGGCTGATCACAAACCTCTGAGCCCAGCAGTTCAGCTGGTTTTCAGTGCACTTCACTGTCCATGTATCTTGTCTGTATTTCTTCGTTTGCATGCAAGGATGTTATGGGAAACAGTGTTGAAAGCCTCACTGAGGCAAGCAGCTGCTCTCCTCTTGTCCACCAAGTTAGACAGTTTGTCATAGGAGGCTTTCAGGTTGGTCAGGAGTGATTTTGCTGTGTAAATGCACACTGACTGCCACCTTCCTGACCTTCATGCTTTTGGAAAGAGTTTCAAAATTTGTCTACAGTTGCAATTGTTGCAGAATGAAATGGTCTTCTGTATCTAGCAAGGCTGCCTGCAAGAAGAGTATTACGGGAATAAGGGTCACAAGCCCTTTTTAGTCTAGAGCACCACAACTGCTTTGGAGTTTAGAGGGTCCAGGAACATTCACTTTTTACAGTCCTTGATGCAGCAAAACCAATCCTCAGCACTTACAACAGCTTTATGCGTTTCCCATTATAAAACCATCAAGTAAACCCTAAAAACTAGATAGAAAACCTCGCAGGAGTAGGTGCTTCTGAGTTTCCTTGTGAAGCCTGGGGTACACCAGGATACTAGAAGTAGTACTTTTAATCCAGAAGCTCATTGAGGCCAACCCAAGGGTTGGTGAAATAGTGGTCAGTGCCCTGACAGTGAAGGCAGCATGGGAAACCAAGATAAGAAATGCAGCAGCACTTGCTAGGCAGGCTTCTTGCTATGCACATCACTAGTGGAAGCACACCTTCCTCCCACACCCTCCAAAGTGCTCTTTTATCTTCTGTGTAACTGATTCTGAATAACTTTTAATTATATGGATACCCAATTTCCTCATATGAAGTGTGCTGCAGACTGTAGGCAGGCAGACATGCCTTCAACTTAAAAGGTTGTGATTTTCAGTGTTTAAATGGGCATGAGTAAACAGTGGGAGCTGGGCCTTGAGAAGAAACAAGGATACACAGAATTCCTTGCTGCTGAGTTTGTTTTTGATTAGAGGAAAAGCATTGGCAATTTAATCTATCACTTCAAAAATCTTTAATGGCAACAGAGAAAGAATGGTAATTTAAATCTGTCACCTACAACTGCCCATCTTCAGCTCTAGCCAACAGTGCAGCTCTGGAGAAAAGAAGAAATGTAACCTGTATTGACAGGAAAGGAGACATCTTTTTGTAAATTCAAGGTAACAACCTGCCTCTCCCTAGAAATGAACAGATTTTTATTTCAGGCACAAGTGTTCACCTCTCCAGTGACTGGTGCAGATTTAATTTCATCACTTTCCTTGATAGCAATTGGTTGTATTTTCCTTCCAGTAGTAACACCGTTGAGTTTACTCAATAACAACAACAACAACTAAAATGGACTGGCTCGGAAGAGTTTCTAGGTCTAATCGTCTTAAGTTTGCTGACAGAAGAGTCTGTAGGAAAGTGCCACTTTCACTGGGTAAATGTCAAACTATGTTGGCTAAGGTATGTTTGCTTGGCAGGCAGCTCTGTGACTACAAGGGGTACAATCAGAGCTAATAATTAGCTAGATACAGTCAGCTAAAGCCATCAGTGTGGCTGTGTAGACACTGGCACGGTCTAATTACCCAAGTGTTTGCTCAGGATGAACTAATTATTTACCAGATCACTGTAGGCCCCTGGCTACCATCACTCCAGGTAGTGGTAGCTTTAGCTGACTCAGATGTGTTCACCTAAAGTGGAGTGGTAGCAGAGGTGAGAACACAGCCTGTCATTGCCATTTGCCAGCTTCACAGTCAGTATGTGGTTAATATTAGCCCTCCATAAAGCACTTGCAAACGGTTAGTAGAACAGAAGAGACCTTGGGCTTGAAATGAAATGAACTTTCTTTACACATAAATCATACAAAATTTATTGCAAGAGTATGGGGATTCTGGGAGCCAGACGTTCTGGTCCAGGAGCTGGGATGGTTTCTCCAAGACCTCCATCTCCACTTGTGCAAAGCAGGAATGGAATTTACCGCCACACACCAGTTTTTGTGTGACATAATTCACTCGAGAACTGAGAGCCCTAGAGATGCCTTGTGAAAACACCACAGAAACACATGGAGTTTTGTTTGGGTAGAGCATCTGAGTGACACAGTCATGCAGATGGATAACCACATTATCTGGTTCTAGTCTGAATGTACAGAAGAAAGTGCATTACTCGACAACAAATACTGATTTATCAGCAGGCAGCACTGGGTACTATTGAAAACTTGGCAAACTATTCAGAATGTGTGAGTGTGGTGGAACCAATAGTATGTTGCTCTAATTTGTAGAGAACTACATGATGGTGTAAGAAATCAGTCACTAACTGGCTATGTGCTTATCTTAAGAAAACATTTTTTTTCATAGTTATCTCACAAAAATAATTTTATTTCTGAGAAAATCTGTAAGCAGCAGGGCTTACTTTTATGCTTTTTATACTTTTATGATTATGAATATAGTTTAAGTAGTATCTTCTCCAGAGTTACCTCTACCCCTAGCAACAAAGGTTATCATGCAGAGTACTAATTCTGGGTGCTGAAGTGGTGCAACATTTACAAAGTATGTATCTATATCTGGCACAACATTGTAGATGACTTACATTTAACACCTTTGTTACTTTGCTGCCCTCCAAAGCAAGCAGGGGCTTTTACAGAGTGAGTTATAAACCCTACCAGCCAACGACTGCTCTGAATTTACTTAAATGCAGGCAATTAGGGATGTCAATATCCAGAACATGTTTCATCTCTTGCCTTTTTGCAGCTGACTTCGGGATGTCCATCAAGTAAAATTCCTGACCCTCGAATGCTCTTGAGGGGAAAAAACCTTATTAATAAATAACCTAGCACATATTAACCAGAGATATTTCATATTGCAGAAATAGGAATGAAGATGTTTTTCAGTCTGAATGCATGCAAGTTCTCATCACACTGTGTTCTCAGTCTTGTGCCTTTTAGGCCTTTTCAGATTGCTTAATACTTTTCAGAATGCTTAATACTGAAAACATGGTTTTCTCAGGGCTTTAAGGTTTGTGCTCAGTCTCCAGATGACATCCTTAATCCGACTCTAAAGGCAGAGAGTGTAAGCTGGGCTAGATGAATACTGAAAATGGAGAAAAGAAAAGGTGCACAGTATTTAGATAATGCTTGAAGTATTGATCTAGAAACACCTTCTAACCCGCACAGGCACTCAGTTTACTGAAGTTTGCAACAAGTTTTATATAGTAGTTCATGAAGTATTTATGGATCAAACTTACTTCATGATAACAGCAGACTCTCAAAAAACATAGTTTCAAATTGCATTGTAAGTATACTGTGGAACTCTTCAGGGATGCTCATACTACCACTGTGAAAAGCTTCTCTGAGTCCCAGAGTAGCCTAAGATTAACACAGTCCTGGAGACAGAAAGAAAAATGCACATATCAATACAGTGTGCATATAGAGGTTGCTGGCTATACGAAGAATATCAGTTCCTCTAGGGCTGACATACAAGACATAACACACTGCTACAGGAATACACGGACTAAAACCTGCAAACATTGCTGGGTCTTACATGTAGCAGAATGAGAACACATACACAAGGTGGTGCTGCTGGGCTAACACAGTGAATCTCCTACTGTTTCACAGCACAGCCCATTTTATGAGGGAAAATCTCAGGCATTAAAATATTTCTTTTTTAATTATTCCACTTTCTGAACACACCGCCCTCCACATTTCTGGCCAGAAAGTAGCGGTCCTGTTTCATGGAGATGGTAAAAATCTGATGTTTGGGTTTTTTCGACTCTTCTTCTATTGTTATTTTCAATCTGTCCTATACACCTTTTTCACTAGACTGCAAGTACCACACAATTCTTTCAGGAGAATTTTAGTCTGAAGGAGCTAAGGTAAAATTTTCAAAGTATCTACATGAATGTCACAGGTTGCAGCCCAAAGGTCCAAATCATTTTAAGTAAGTGACGTGTAAATTCCTAGGTCATCTAAGCACCTTTGCAAATTGTATTCAGAGCCTTTAACTCCTTGGAATCAAAATGGGACACACCTTAAACCACTTCTATTGAGGTTACTGAGGGTGAAATTCATCCCTGTGTTTTGAATAAGCACTTCCATAATACACACTGAATTTAAATACAGTAAAAGACTGAACGAGTAGTTTATTTTATAGAAAATATTGATACTAGTAAATAAGGAAATGTGAGGTCTGACAGTCCAAACATTTATGGAAATCATGTGTATGGGGACACATTCCAGAGCTCATCAATTCCATCAAGTAAAACCAGCTGACTGACTTGTCATAAAATTTCAGGGGCTAAGGGTTGAGTTCCATATGCTTATGCTGATGTGAGCTGGAATAATTCTGGAATTTCTTAAGGCTCACACCAATAATACAGAGAAGATGGGAATTTTTTTTTTGTTGGTCATTAAAAATTAAACAAAAGCAAGAATTATAATAGCAATGAACACAGGCAGAAAGGCTCATTACCTGCAAGAAGACCTGCGAGAGGTCAGTGAAGGAAGCTGGAGCATGGCTTATTTTTTTCCTCTATTATTCCAGTTGTGGACAGTGACACTGGAAGCAACAGATGGACACCATAGCCCCATGACTGTTGTCGCTGCCATAATTTGGGGAATTTGGTAATGGGATGCCCTACATGGTATCAGACTTGTTGGCACTGGATGGATTTGACATTTCACAAAAAGGGAAGATCTTGGATCAGCAGCTTGACAGACTCATTGACAGAGTTTTAAACTAGATTTGAAAGGGAAGGAGGATAATGTCAGCCTTCCCTTGAACAAGCTGTGCAGTGACATGCCAAGGTTAGAGGGCCAGAGTGCTAGTGAGTGCCCTCAGCCTGTTGCTCAGAGATCTGCTGGATACACTGCAGCACTCGTGAAGTCCTACAGAGATGAGCCAGGGGCTCCTGAGGTAATGGGAGCCAGGAGGGAAGCACTGTTGATCAACCCCAAAGGACTCCCAGCCACTTCAGCCAACAAGTCAGCTAAAATCCTTCTGTGCAAAGGCAAGTAGCACGGAGAAAAAACAAGAGGAGTTAAAGATGTGTGTGTGCCTTCAGGGATATGATCTTATTGGCATCATGGAGACATGGTGGGATGGCTTCTGTGAGTGGAGTGTTGGAATTGAAGGTATAGGCTCTTCAGGGAGGACAGGCAAGGCAGATGAGAAGAGCATGTCACCTTCTTTGTCTGTGACCAGCTGGAGTGCATCTGAGACCTGCCTGGGCATGGATGAGGAGCACACCAAGAACTTATGGGTCAGGATTAAAGGAAGGACAGGAACAGGGGCCATTATAGTGGGAGTCTGCCTACCTAACCAGGAAGATTAAGAGGATGAGGCTCTCTACAGACAGAAACAACCTCACATTCACACTCCCTGGTCCTCATGGGTACTTCAAGCACCGTAGTATCTATTGGAGGGACAACATAGCAGGGCATAAGCAATCCAGGAGGTTTCTGGAATAAACTGATGATAACTTCCTTCTCCAAGTGATAGATGGATGAGGGGAAATGGTTTTAAACTGAAAGAGGGGGGATTTTGATTAGATATTAATGTGGTGATATACCAGCACAAGTTGCCCAGGGAAGCTGTAGCTGCCCCATTGTTGGAGGTGTTCAGGGCCAGGTTGATTCATTTACTGAATGAATAATGCAAGTTATTTATTGTTATTCATGGGGATGGAAAGGGCTGTACTTACAGAACAATTGCATACTCTGGCAATATTAAATAGGCATCCTTTGCTAGAGAAGAAGCCTGAGCTGCCTGTGATCAACCTGACACAGCTTGTTTGAAAATTTTATTGCAAGGGCTCTCTTCCTTAATTAACACAGTGTGGCTGGACAGGACACTTACTGTGATTTCTATGAAGAGAACCAAAACCTCTGCTGTTTCTAAAGACACTAAAATAAGTGGTCAATTTTTCGATCTGAGCAGCAGCAGCATAAAAATCTGCAGTGACTCTTTAATGTCACTAGGATTTATTTCTGAAACCACTGTTGTTATCCCTAAATCACATTGTTGATGACAAAATAAAAATCTGGTTCCAATATATCTTGAATTTTAGTTGATTTATCGGTTTTCTTCAAAATACATTTTCCTCCTTCCTTGTTTTTCCCCAAGCCAGACTTTTGCTATGACAATTCCTTTTTTTCATTTACACTAGCAAGGTATCTTGCATCACTTAGTCAAGTCTGGTCAAATGATACAAGCTATCGACATGTATAAATTTTCACAGTTGATGCGCAAAAACAAACTAGTAGAGTGCCTGGCATAGTGCCTGGTGAAGCAGTGCGTAGTGTGATAAGAAAGATAAAAATTCCTGCTGCTTTTTAAAGCAGTGTCTTGGGTTAGTGCAGTGGTGTTTTGGAAGTAGGGGGGCCACAGGGGTGGCTTCTGTGAGAAGCTGCTGGAAGCTCTCCCTGTTCCAATTCTGACACCACCTCTGCCCCAAGGCCGAGCAGATGTGGGAAGCTGGATGTGCCTCTGGGAGTAACATATTCAAGAAAGGGAAAATGAAACTGCAAAAATTAAAATAAAAAGAGACCTGCAGAGCAGAGGGAAGGAGGAGGTGAAAGAGCAATGCCAGAGCAAATACACCAAGGTCAGCGAAGAAGAAGGGGGAAAGGTGCCCGAGCAGAGATTTCCCCGCAGCCTGTGGTGAGATGGCGGCTGTGGCCCTGCAGCCCATGGAGCAGCGCAGTGGGGCAGTCCCCGAAGGACCACGGTGGGGTAAATGTGGATTTGTAGCCCCTGAAGTGTCACAGGTGGGCAGACACGGAGCTGCAGCCTGTGATGGATCCCAGAGAGGGTCAGATGTGGATCTGCAGCCGTGTAGGAGCCCGTGTGAGAGGAGGTGACTGCTCCCGCAGCAGCCGTGACTCTGTGTGCGGCCCAGGCGGGAGCAGTCTGTGCCTGAGGGACTGCACCTGTGGGAGGGACTCATGTCCCAGGGGTTCCTGAAGGACTCTCCCGGGAGAGGGACCCCGCCTTGGAGCAGGGGAAGGCTGTGAGGAGTCCTCCCCCTGAGGAGGAAGGAGCGGCAGAAACACCGTGTGGGGAACTGACCCTAAACCCCCCCTGCCCCTGCCCTGTGCCCTGAGGGGGAGGCGGCAGGGAAGGGATCCGGGACCGGGGAGAAGGGAGGAGGTGTGGGGGGAAAGGTATTAGGATCCGGTTATGGTCCTGTTGATACCAAGTGGTCCTAAACCCTGACAGCATGAATTCGCTGCCTGTGGTTGGTGAACCTCACAGCCATCATTTAACACTGTGTTTGTGAAATATGGTTTCTGCCAAGTAGAAGGATAGAAATAAAGAGTGGAAAACCCATGGAGTGCAGAACCTGGGGCTTGGGCTTGCCCAGAGTGACAAGTCTAGAAGGGCAGTCACCGTGAGACCAGAAAGAGGACAATGTGCAAATGACTCAGAGGGAAAATAATTATTGATTACTACCACTGAACCCATAAAGGTTATGTCTGCATTGCAGCCACAGATGTAATTGCTGTATATACTGGCATATCCAAGCAGTGTAACCTTACTAGTTCAATAATAATATCAAGTTTAAGAAATTCAGTAACAGTAAAAGCTCAATCACAATAACAACAGCAGTGAAGATATAATGGCACAAACTTCATCTCCATTCCGTTTCCCAGGCAGCCAGAGTCTCAGATGATCTGGACAGCTTAAACATACCAGAGCATAGGTTTCAGTACGTTGTTATTATCATACCTGTCAACATTCAAGCCAACACATATGTGCACTACTTGCATACCTTGGATTTCATCACAGGTATCAGAAATAGCATGGCTTAAGAGTGGCATATACCATTTGCCTGTCCCTGACCATGATTATGACAGCTCAGGTGTGAACACTGCTAAATGATGAGACAAGATTTGACTTAATTTCTTTAGACATAGTTAAGGGCAGATTCCAGTGAGAAACAACTGTGTGAAAAAATTAGGAGTCTATGCCACTATTTTATCAAGCTCATTAAAGCTAACCACTATGAAATAACACTCTCTGATTTTTTTTTTTTAAGTGCAATAAAACTATTCCATTGGAAATAAAAAACACTTCCTAATACACAAAAATCAGTATTTCTCAGGAGAGAAACTGTGTTGTATTTTTAAACAGAGTCCCTCAGAACAGCACAGACTGAGACCACAGGGACAGAAAGTAAGGATGCTTTTTCCATTCAGAAAATAAGGGCAGATCACTGAGTTATCCATATCTGTTCAGCTGTTCAGCATTCATTAAGCTGTGAATGTTGAGGTTCAGAGAACACAGGAGTCACCTTATAGTCGAGGATATATAATTGCTCTATCCAATTTTATTTGTCCCACATAATGTGGTATGTCAGTTCATGACATATTGATTCAACTTATAGAAGTAATTTTTTTTTCCCGTTCATTTAAATTACAGTTTAGGCTGATCATGCTTGAAGGAGATGTCTATAAATTATGTCAGCTTTCCGTAAGTCTACATTCAAAAATACAATTTAAATCAAAAGTATTAACTAATTGTGCTTATTTTTTGATTTAAGCCTACTCTGCTTCTGGAATATGTAATTACCAAAGTTGAATTTGGCCAGATCCACATAGGATTGTACAGATTCAAGCGGCAGAGGAAAGAATTTGGTCTCCTAGATCAATGATGAAGAAATGTTCTGTGATAATGGCTCCAAAGAGAAGTCCAACAGCATTTCAGAGCTTCTGTTTTTCCTAGTCATTCCCCAGAGGCCAGCAGATGTCATTGAGTTTCTGGGTTCTTTCCAGTATGGTATCTCATAAAAATACTGACCAGAGTGGTGCTGTGTTTGAATGAAACAAAGATTGGGTATCAAACTGGAACAACTGTCTGCATATGAATGCTTTATACACAAAG